>JABSTR010001781.1:0-21452 GCA_013339765.2 Haemaphysalis longicornis | reverse complement strand
TGACCTTACCAGGATTCTTAGAACGGGTGTGTATGGGCAGATGTTCATCCTTTGTGTGCATTTGCATATCTTCGTTTCCTTGTTCCGCGTGACTAATCTTTTGCCCATGTCAAACACGTGCATGGGGATATCTTGTTCTGACCCCCTCTTTCACCCCCCCGCTGCCACGAGGGAGGGGAAAATTACCTGGTTATTTTTTATTTATTTATTTTTTTCGCTCTTTGTGTACCAACGTACACTCTTTCCTGTCGAAACTGCCTGTCCTACTGCTTTGGGCGCGACCCCCGCCTCCCACCAACAGAAGCCACGTGTCTCTTGTTTCAATGGCCTTACTTGGATTCCTGGAACAGATGTGAATGGGCAGATGTTCGCCCTTTGTGTGCATATCTTCTTTGGAACGTCTTCGTTCCGCGTGACTAATCTTTTTGCCCATGTCAAACACGGGCATGGGCATATCTTGTTTTGACCCCTCTTTAACCACGTTGCCACAAGGGAGGAAAATTACGTTGTTATTTATTATTATTTTTTATTATTTAATATTTTTTTCTCTGTGTTTGGTTCTTCTCTCTCTCTTTTTTTTCCAAGTTCGTACCGCGTGACTCTGTGTTCTTATTATCCTTGTTGTAATTAATTTTCCCGCTCTCCCTTCATTCTTTTGCTACCCACCAACCATGATCCATTTGTACAAACTCTCCCTCCTCTTACCTCGCCCTCGCGCTTGCTACATTTTGTGTATATATATATATAGCTCTGAAACGAAGTTATTTTGTACTCTGAAGAAAGGGAGTCCTCTCCCTGAAACATCAGTAAACTCATTGTTATTTTCTAGGTCTTTCTCGTTTTTCTCTGTCTCTACTAACCTTATATATACATAAATACATATATATATATATATATATGCATCCATTATTGCGATTCTGTTGTTGCCTTTATATGTACTGATATGTATTTTTCGTCTATTTGGGCTGTCCGGTTCGTGTCAGAGGCTTAAGAAGAGGTCAAACGTTTCGCGCTGTTGACCGTTTATACTCAGCTCGGGTTTGGTCAATCCATTTTTATACAAGCGTTTCTGTAAATCAGGCCATGTTTATTCTAAACCCCAATTTTTAAATGAGTCCTGCATGGCTGTTTTTCGAAAGCCTGTTGGAAATATTTTGAATGTATTATATTTCTATGTTAACCTTGATACCTTGCAGAGGCGCAGGTATGGGCCTTTTCCCATATGGGTATACAACAACTCTACCAAAAGGGCCTATGGCGCCAAACGCGAAGTAGAAGACCTCTCCACTCATCCGAAATTCAAGCTTCTGGACCGGAGAACTTACGGATACGACATCGCAATTTTGAAGGTATGCAGGTTTTGTCTGAATTGCGCAAGCAGGCGAAGCCATTCGATTTTTTAGGTGTAAGAAAACCTTGTATGACACAATCGTCTGGGCGAAGGACATATTTTGGGAGCAACGTGTTGTCCTTGGAAGATTCATGTAGCTGTAAGATAATCTTCCGTATGTCTTCGATATGACAGGGATGCTAAAATCCTTACAAAGCTTAGGAGGGAGGAAAAGCTTCCGGGAACGTTTGTTTCTTGACAGATAATATAAGGCCGCACAAGTGTTCTTTTGAATTTGTTGTCATGTGTTTGCGTCATTGTTTCCAATATACTGGAAATATTCAAGCAGATATTGCAATTACAATGCATGCAGACACACGGCTCTTTTGTGTTTTATTGAAAACCTCTGCGGTAATAGAAACGGAATCTATTTCTCTCGCAAGAGTTTTTCGCTAACATTTCCACCGTATGCACTCCAAAGTAATTGTTTTAATTTATATATTTCCAGGCAAAATATTGCCCGTCTCAGTTCATTTTTTAAACAAGTGATTAGCTTAAGGGTAAAAGTCATTTGGCATTTTCGGCTCGCCTTTTTAACAGCAGAGATTTTATAGCGCTGGCATTCACTAGTCTCTACTGGTACCGTGTCATGCTCCCTCCGGAGCAGGTTTCTTTGAACCACTATGGCTGGTTCTTAGTAAATATTAATGGCAAACATTTGACGCGTAACTGCTCCTTTTGTCGCAAATGTCGACAAGAAACGATAGTCTTGGTCGACATATGCCCAATAAATGTCTACCTCTGATGTTGTCCCTCTTGCATCGCAATCCTCCCAAGCTAAACATGGTCAATGTTTCTTCAAGTCAATTTAAATTCACCCCGGTGTACTGTTCCAGGCCGGGTGGATCGGTGCCAGCGCAGCCGTACGGTGGGGACGCGCGTGAACTGGGGCGCCCTGCTTGAACTTTTATAGAAGCGCGTTGCCCTAGTCCACATGCGTTCATAGCAGAAAGGGGAACCGCTCTAGAAGAACGTTTCGTTCCTTTTGCCGCTTTGTTTTCTAAAATGCCGCCAGAAGCTGTAGTTTGCTTCGCAAAACTCAAGTGTTTATAAAATTTTATGAAAGAACTCTGTAAATATCCCTCGTGTATTATTGTTCTGTCTTATATTTGCGTAATATCTAGTTCTTGTTCAACAAAGTTGAGAAGTATGAACATATAAAAAGGTCTTGGACGTTTAAAATTCGCTGTTAGTTTAGTATATGAGACTACTGCGCAGACTTACTTTCACTTTTGCTGGGTGGCTGAATCGAGTGACAGACAGACATGGAGAGAGACCAAAATTTCGGGGTTTGAGGAGCCCGCGCCGGACTATGGTATTTAAGTGTAAAATATGCCTATGGTTTCACAGCCCAAGAAATTTTCTATTTCCCTTAAAATTGTGTCTTCCGTGTTAGTGGTTATTTTTTGAGTCGAAGCCGATATTATGAAGATCATGTAAGCTCTGCCTTTGCAACGTGGCTTTCCCACATTACCTCTTGTGCAGTGACGCATAGCCATCTGCACAGAGAGCACAGTTACAGAAGGCGGTTCTGGGTATTGTGTTTGTTTACAACACAAGCTTATTTGTTACAAAATAGGTGCAACCAAATTTAGTAGCTATGGCGAGTGTATCATTATGACGAGTTTTATTTACTTGTATTATATTAGTTTACCGTTAAATTATGAAAGTTAGAGAGTTACTGCTTCCTGTCAATACATGTTCATCGACGAACCGAGAATGGTTTTAGAAAGTGCGTGAACTATTGTTTACAGAACCGTTCTGAAAAATAATAAATGACAATTGGCCACTAAGAAGGCTTTAACATTACCCAAAGGAAAGCAGCCATAGCATAAAGAAATCTTTGTACAACCAACTGAGGGCTCTGCAACTTCATGCCACATCACAAGAAATAAAAGTGGCTTTAAATTTTTTAAATTAAAAATATCGCAATAAAATCCGCACACATGCATTCAGATGCTCCATCATTGCTACTGATGTTTGAAATCATTTTGGGAGTGTTAATTAGTCCATTGAAATACGTTTGAAGCATGTGGATTTGTTATATAAATCTCAGAGGTTACTTTGAATAGGCATACTTCCATTGTTGTAAAACAAGCACTTAGAAGCGTATTTTCGTGGCCAGTCTTTCGCAACTGCCAGTCGTTGGAAACGTGTAGAAGAAAAATGTTTGGAACAACTTATAATAGCTTTATGTGTAAAAAACGACAAAAAATGCTTATCCCGCAGAGGAAGCAGTTATATAGAAGCAAAACGCCAAGAGGAACCTTTTTTTTTCTAACGGTGATTTCTCAACTAAACACGTCGACGACGGAATTCCGTTGAATATCCTAATAAATATTTCCAAGTCCTACTAAGCGTGACTCCAAAAAAGGTAGGCCTTTGTGGCAACAAATGATTGGTTTCTTAACCCAAATAGCGGCGCGTCCGCCATGTGTTTTAATTTTAGGGTGTCACGCGAAAACGAGTTATTTGAAACTTTATTTTATCTGGTTTGCTTTCTCTTTGTACAGTGCAGCCCTTGCCTTCTTGTAGAAAATTTCTACGCGACGCCATTGTCTTGTGTGGCTTGTTTTTGTTCACAGACTCGAAAGTTCGGCCTTTCTTGGAATGGCGTTTGTAGCAATAGCATTCAAGGGTTCATGTGTGGTGACGGAGACAGATGTCGTGTCCTCCTGTAAGCAGAATTGTAATGTTTTCTTCTGTAGAGTCTTCAGGCCTAAGGACGGAATATTGATCCCGTTGACATTCTTTGCAATTTGAGAATCCCATAAATATACTTCGGCATAACATGATCGGTAGTGGTGCTTCGAGTAATTATACGCGCCTCTTTCGATATACTTCTACCTCTTTGTTGAAAGCTGTATGTAAGGGGGGGGGCGAGAGGGGGGAACGCGCAGTTTAATGTGGGCGAAAATTCTCGTGGGCTATCTCAGTCAGCCAAGCGTAGGTGTTGCACTGCAGCTCTGAGTCGGTTTGGTTTCCTGCTATTCTTTTCTTCATTTTTTGACATGGTGAAGAGCAAAAGAGTTCCTGAGAGATATTTCAGTTTTGTATTTATCCGATTTAAACCATGCTACAAGGGGGAGGGGCGTGGGCTTGAGGTCCGCTTTATGCGTGTGCTTGTACCGTTGCAGTGTATGCATTTGTAAGTACTTTGTGGGAATTGGCAGTTCGAACTTAATATTTTAAAGCTTCCTACTTCTGCCCGTCTGCTTTGTCTTCGGTAGTAGGTTTCTGTCCTTTGCTTTGTTTTTGAGCAGAGGATTCTGCCAATAGATTGTTGTGGCACGCTTGTCCTTTAAAGAAATGTTTTTTTTGTTAGGGTGCGGTGGTCTTTTATTCTTTTGACAATATTTACACTTTTATTTCGATTTACACATGAATGTTGCATTATTATGGTAGTGCCACACACGCTTATTCGGTTTCCTTTCACGCTTAGATACCAAAAGAAACATTTGGGGAAATCTTGGATGTATTAAAAGTCAATGTCCTCGTATTTTGCTTTATACTGCTTGCACTTTCTGGTAATGCAAAGCTTTATGGCAAAACTCGGCGTTCCATTAAGTATACGTACCACAAAACGGATGTCATGGTCACATAGACACTGGGTTATACAGTGTCGCACTTGTTTTCTTGTGGCAGCTAATATGGCTGGAGAAACGCAACTTTCACGAACGGGAGTCTATTGAAAGTGAGATGTGTTCGTGCTCATCGGAAAACCTTAAAATGCTATATCAATGAATGAACAAGGCGGCGGCAATTTACCACCGAAGCACATATAAATGTCGTTTTTGGGTTTTTAATTTTGAATGTGTTCCTATTTTGGCATTCTAGAATTTTGTCCTTCACGCCTTCAACCACCACTCCCATAAAAGGTATTTTCGTAGAACTTGAAGTTTTCTCCACAATGTGTTTCTAAACTACTCCCTCAAAATGTACCGTTCTTGGGTCTTCAAATACTTTCATCGGGATTTGGGAAGTGCGGAGCCATCGCCGAAGTAGCTTCATTGAACATGTAGCATCCTAAGTGGAATAATGGTTCTTCGGTTTCACTTCGGCTCGACAAAAGTAAATTCACCGATTCTGTGTGCCCTGCAGCACTGATCAGAGAAGAAAAGAAACCCCGGGCCATCTGCCCTACCCCGAAACCTGGCAAAGGGAGAATTATTCAGTGTATAAATATTTTCTTGTTGCCTTGACGTTTTTGCCAACGAAGATGAAACCGTTCTGGGCTAGAGGTATACAGGTTTGCCGTAAAAGTCTCTTGTCTTTGAGGAGGACTTCTTGCTGCGCTAGTTGGTAAATAGATGCTTTGATTTGAAGCGCAACAAAAACACACGGACAAAGAACACAGTAGACGAGAGAGGTGCTAACTTCCAATTCTTCCAACTTCCAACAGGCGCTAACTTCTAACTTCGACGTTGTAAGTTAACGCCTGTGTAGTCTGCTCTGTTCTTCCTCTGCGTGTTTTTTTGCGCTTTTAAATCACGGCGTATCTTGTCTTTGAAGAACGAAGTTCTGTAGCGCGATGGGCGAGCTGTATCTCAGTGTATTTTTAGTACACGTTACGTTATAGCACGAGTAGTCAACCAGTCTCGTGGTGTGTTATCGCGACTACATGAGACAACAATTAGTACGATGACTGGAGGTGCCAAGAGCCCCAGCCCCTGCGTGGCCTCGCCCTTATTGTGGGCGTGCATTAATGAGCGGTCATAAACTGCTGGCTTAAAAATCTTGTAAATAGTCAGAAAATTTTATTTGAAATAACTTTTTCCAGACAACGTTTCAACTCTGAAAAGAGGACTTCGTGCTACAATAAATTTTAGTACACGTACTATTGCAATAGTACAATAAATAGTACAATAGTACAATATTAGTACAATAAATAGTACACGTAGTTTCTTTCGTAAACCTCGACAAAAAATCTCTTTCCAACCATTCTTCCCTGTAGTTTATGTTACACGTTCGGGCATGCCAATGCGGCTTGCTGTGCTTTTATCACTGCAGTGACGTCAGTAGGTAGTAACAGGGCTAACTTCCCAGCTCATGTTGACGAAGGATTCCGGTGTCCGAGACCAGTCTCCATGCAAGAAACACATACTTTTTATCCAGTTTGTCGTAGAACCTATGCTTGACCATAAACTTTTCAGTTTCTGCACGGTTTGTAACAATTTTTGTTTTAATAATTTTTTGATAAAATAATTTCCCATTGGGACATTACAGGAGGGGTGGGTATGACACGGCTCTTGAAAGAAGGGTAACAACACGGTAACGGCAAAAGACGATGTACAGTAATAATGGTGGCACTTGTATATAAGTGGTGGGTATGATAGAGTACTATAAAGGAGGGTTACAACAACGTAAGCACAACAACAGAATGAGTACACAAATTATGAGGGCACTTTAATGGCGTGCTTAAAATTGGATTGGCCAATGGTGGTAGCAAGTGGAGCAGGTAGGTCATTCTAGTCTCAGGTTGTGCGTATGAAAAATGAGAGTTGGAATGTATTAGTATGGGCATGTTCCTGATAAACTGTGTTGGTGTGACTAGCACGGCACAGACAGTAAGCTATTCAGATATACTGATTTATAATTTGTTCTGAGAGGAAGATTTTCTGCTAAAGAAACATTCTAGCTATTTTGGACAGATTCGAGGGTGTTGATCAAATACGTTTGGTTAGGATCGAAGATATCGTTGGCATATTCTAAGCTATGCCGCACGAAACTTACGTAGGCAAGCAATTTTTTAGGGAGGGGTTTGGCCATGATTACGGCGCAGGTAGACAAGTACACGGTTTTGCGAGAATGTTATGTGGGTAGTGTGACAGGACCAGTTTTTGGCGTAAGATACATGGACACCTACATATTTACCCTAGTAAGCAGAGCTAATAGCGATGTTGTAATAGTATACTTAAGCTGCACATAATTGCGGCGGCGGTGGAAAGCAACGTGCGCAGTTTTTTTGGACATTTAAAGCCTTTGCCAGTTATTGCCCGAATACTGCACGCGAAATACCTCTTCGCGTAGGGTGGATATGCCACAGCTACCCCTTAGAAGGCTAAAAATGACACAGTTGTCAGGGAAGAGTCGGACGTGCGAAGTAAGGTGTTTGGGGAGATCATTTATATGTGTAAGAAAAATACATGGCGCCAGGACGGTACTTTGGGGCACACCAGAGTGCACGTGCGCGAGTGATGATTTCCCCCAATTGGCGTGGACAAATTGCTTGCGCTCATTTAAAATGCGTCTTTCCAATTCAAAACAAATGAGCTCAAAATAAAGTGAGACAATGTTAGCACTAGGTGATTATGTGGGACTTCATCAAATGCTTTTTCTAATTCCATAAAGAGTGCATCCGTTAGAATATTGCGGTCTAGGCAAGAATGTGCGTCAATAACGAATATGGCAAGCTGAGTGTCGCAGGAATGATCTTTACGGAAAGCATGCTGATTAGGAATGAAAAAATAGCAGTATTCAAAAATTTGGCACTGTGCAGATACAATATATGCTCCATAATTTTAGAACACACACCACTAATTAAATTGGACGTTAATTATAAGGGGTAAAACGATTTCCTTTTTTAAATACTGGGTTGACCTTAGGGATGGGCCAGTCATGGGGAACCTATCGTGTCTTGAGAGACTGTTGAAAATGGACCGAGAGAAATAAGCTGCTCTCGTGTTTGGTGCTTGTTAGGACTTTAGGATTAACACCATCAATACGAACCGATGACAAATTTTTCAGTGAGTCGATGACTGTGACTTTGCCTGGTGGTTCAAAAATATTACTCGGCAAGGAGGGGTTTCTGGTCGAGCACGGCGGATTGAATCAGTCGACGAAGCTATGAAATTGCGATCTTGTATCAAGTTTTTACACGGAGCGTACCAGTGTGTAATATCAAAAATGTTTTAACACTTGCCAGTGCATAAATTTTACACACTTTCTACAGGATGCGTAGTATCGCCAATGGAGATGCGACACACAATACAAAAATTAGGAAAAAGATCATAAATGAAGGGATTAAAAATAGACTCACGCGAAGCATTGCATTGGTAGTCAATTCTAAAAGGAGACGTTAAGAAAGGTAACAGGCGCCTGTTGGCTCATATAGATTAAAGGGAAAAGTCACTCTGAAGACCGTCCGAAAGGAACACCAGACTCACGCAGACATCAAAAACATGAACGGGACTAATGATTATCAACCTAAATAATTACGCTGAGATACATAGCGCTGCGTGTGTCTAGTGATGCTTTTGTCCTGCATTTTCCGCCCTTTTTCGTATAACCTAAAACGAGCCTTTCAGAGGCCGAAAATGGCAAACTCTTGTTCAAGAAAACCCCGTGATCTTCGGCACAATTCCACAGACATCAAAGACACACAATATCAGGAATGGATAAGACAAGGCGTGTTTGAAGTACAGCACTTAAAATGAAGGAAGCTCACAGTAATTAATGTGTAGGACTATTGCACTTGGATATGCGGCTCACGCTGCCTCATTGAGTTCTTTCTTGGCGCTTGCTTATCGAAGCGGCGGTGGCCTTCTCACTTTCCCCCGCCAAGCCCCGAACATGGGTCCCACGCAAGTCTCCTTTCCCTTTTCGAATGTCTCTCCTCGGCTGCCTATCTCCCCGTTATCGAGCAGCGTCTACGCGCGGGGCGTTTGTGGCAGGGGGTGTAGTTTAACCCCTAGCCTAGAAGGGCAAACCTGGTCACACCGCGAAGACTGCCTGAGGCAGTGTAATGTACCCTTTGTAACAGAAACGGTTGCTGAGCGTCTTAAATAGAGTGGTAAGGGGAAACAAGTTGCCAAACAAAAATTTGTAAAGCCTAATATTTGCTTGCTCCACCGGCAGAAAACGGTAATCGTGGCGCCTAGGCTCACTGCATGAACTGCAAATGAACGGCGCGAATATTCTGGAAAAAGGCCTATCATGAGTTGAGAGCAATTTAGAACCTGTAGCAGACCTGGCAGTAATAAAATTGCAGTAATTGAATTACTTTTTTTTTGCAATAGGTAATTTATTAAATTACTTTGAATATTGGTAATTTATAATGAAATATATCACTTCAGGCCAGTTTTTTATGGACATTACTGCTTACTTGCCCAATTAGTTTTGACTACAATATAGCCTGTCCGCTTCTCTCAGAATATAAAAGGTTGACAAAGAAAAGTTGACCAAGCAGAGTTCCGATGCCCAGAAACTTTATAAACGCGAAGGAAACAACGCTTCAATTGGAGCCATGCCTGCTTGTTCGAGTTTCCTGCTTTCCGGGACTGCTGTGGTGACATTCAGCCGGGTTAAACAAAAACGTGCAGATTGTGTTCAAGGCTTCTACACGCTGGTCACTGGCGTAAGCCGGCTGCTAGGAAGGCGCGTTTTTTAGTCCGGCGGTGATTAGTTGTAAAGCACGCTAATCGTTCTGAAGATAATTTGAAAGTAATTTCTATATTTTTGAAAAATAATAGCAATGTAATGACATAATTTGGGGCCACCTGCATTTTGTAATGTAATTTATTTACGTTTTAAACACTTCTAGGCAAGTAATGAGTAATGTAGTTTATTAATTTTAGAACTAGTTTTGCCATCTGTTACCTGTAAGAAATAAAGAACGATTATAAGCCAAGCGTTGTCTCCACGAGCAAGAGAAAGATGTACAGCTGTGCACGCGAATCATTGATTGCCCGCTGTACCTCTACAGCCTTCTCCGACTAATGCGATTCGTTATATGAAACTATGAGGGGCATGCCTAAACGCGTCAGGCCACCGTTTTCATCATTTGAGGCGCTAAAACAAAGGTTCTTGCCGTTCTTTTTGTTCACTTGGGTGCTGCGCCAAAAATGTTTGTGGTACCAGGGTATTGGGGTAAAAGCATTCAGTCCAGTATTTGGCGTCAAACGACAAAACAACGAAAGTAAACAAAGAGACACAAAGAAGGCGCAGTAGTACAGAAGTTTATAAGGCTATCGCTAGGCCTTTTAATTCAACCCAACATAAGAAGGAAACATCGGAAGAAATTTCAATATTTTAATCCACCAAATGCTCAGGACACTCGTTGGACTTCCAGTGGAGGCTGCAATAGCACAAGTTAGCAACGCTCAGACAAAGTACTAGTTACAGGTTTTGCACTGAAATAGTTAGTAATATATTGACGCTGTTAATGCATAAAGTTGATGTTTTCGCTGTGTATACAATCAAATCACATTTATAGCAAATAAAAAAACAACTGTAGAAAATCATACAGCACAACCAGAAGCTTACTGTTACTGAGGAAAAACATTTTATTGTGCCTGTTTCAGTTTCTTTTTATTTTCTTGAGAGGAGCAAAGCCAACGCCAAAAGTGACGTGTAGCGCAACCTAGATTAGTCATAAATTACTTATTGCGTTGAAATATCTCTTATAGCTGCGCCGTTCCCTAACATTTGATGCCTTCGTCAGACCGGTTTGTCTTCCCCGGAAGCTCTGGAATGTTCTCGGAAGAACACTTGTGATTGCTGGATGGGGATACACTGAATCAGGCAAGTGAAATCCAGTGATATACTTAAGGTAATTCTGTTTTGAATTATAGTACCAGCCGTTCCATGTCCCTCGGGCAAGAATTATTTAGGTGGTATGCGTTGGCAGATCGTACAGGGGAGTGCTGCTCTTCACGAATAGATTTGTTACAACAACCTAGGAATCCATGCTATTGAGAACGCCTTGTGGTTCCCTCCGCATCAATCTATATTGTATTGATGCGGTAATATTGATGCGGCAAAAAACAATTGCCTAAGAGAAGTCTTATGACTAAAAGAAAGGCTTGGGGTAAAAACAATATAATTAATAAACAGGTTTATCCAAAATGACTCCTTCGCCGAATTCCTAGGAAAACATTTACTATGCCGGTACGATATCGGTATAAGTACCTTCCCAGTGCGGTATGAAAGATGCGAACACACCTTTAAGCGTATTCGGCGGCCGGACGCGCGGTTCACCGTAGACAGAGGAAATGCATGGCAGCAGTACTCCGGTCGGTCTCCTTCGGAACACCAACTGCTACAAGAATACGAATATTCAGGAGCCGGTAGCTTGCAGTGCTTCAGCCGAACACCGCTTCCCAAAAAAAAAACGGATGCCCTGAGGCCGTACGTCGGCAGTGTTTTTTCTGAACGGCCGCCAAACATAAAATGAATATATGGCAGCCGAATACCCGCTGTTGTTTGTTTAAACACGGGTGACCAGAAAAATTTCGAAGTGCTGGAGGCCAAATGTTGTCCTTTCAAGGTATGACCAATGGCTGCCAGAAACTGGGTGCTGGCCTTACATGCCACGAGGCGGCCACCTACGGGGCTACTATTAGAACACACTTTCTTGGGTGCCTGGGTTTCCGTGAAAGTAGTGGTTCGTAAATTCGCTAGGATTCGAACAATTTTGGACGAGTGCAGCTTGAAAAGATTTGTGTAGAATAGGCAGGTCATTGAAAATAATTTCTATTTCCTTTTTTTAGGGTTGAGTAACCTAAGGGGCTAAGGCTGTCTGCGTCTCCTGTCATCTTTATCATGTCATGTAGTATCGGTACTAAAACACTGGGACACTCGTTTTCTGATGCCTCGCGCTACAACGTAACGCGTACTAAAAGAAAATTGTTTAATGCTAAAACTGGCTCAAAATAAACTAACTTTATTTAAAAATTTGTGGAAGGCTTTCTGTCCGCTTCAGCAATAGTCCAGCACAAGCAGAAGCTGTTTTAGAAAAATTGCATGTTGTATTGCACTCAAATACCAGCCGGCTATCGACTTGAGGCGTGATTGATACTGTGCGATGGTCGCTCAAAGCAAGAAAGGGCATACTTATTCAGTTCCAGGGCGATATTCATCACCCAGGATGAGCCGCCAGGCCGAACCGCGAGCATTTCTCAGCGCTCGCGTTTAAACCTGCCCCTGCCCCAAACTGGGGCAGATGGAGCATGCAGATTGCCTAAATCTGGTTCAACGTAATTGAGAGCCACCACCTCAGCAAACATGCACTCGTTCCTCTCGCCGTCGGGTCTCCGGCGAACAATCAGCTGGAGCCGATTAGCAAGAGGGAAATCGGCAATTTTTATTGTACTTATAAAATGCATTCTTCGCCCCTCCAAAATTTCACGTTGGCTTAGATGGCTAGGAGTATATGGTGTGCTTTCAGTACCGATTGGTCAATTTGTTATGTTGAAAATAAAGAACAGCTGCAAATGTCGTCCCCTTGTTGAATTGGTGTCGTGATTATGGATCCACATCATGAAATCGTTTTTGTCTGCACGAACAGAGGCAAGAAAACGAGCGCTCTATATTGTACGTGGCGAGGAGACGTTTACACACAGCTATTTATATGCGAGAATAAGGTGGGATTGCTTGCCGTAAGCAGCAGCGTGAGTCCGAAGCCGAGCGTCTTCGTTGTCGTCCCCTTCCACCACCGGCACAGCGCCAATGACATGTTTGGCTCGAACAGGCATAGCCCCTTCATGTGACCCCTGGCGGAATAGGCACCGTCTCGGTGCATGTTAAGGAGAACTGGTCGGGGGTAGCTGGTAAGGTTTCAGTCGGGGGACGTGGACAATACTTGTATGCGGGGCAGTAGAGGATGAAGCCTTAGGACAGGTTTTGGGAACAACCTCATACGTCACATATCTGACACGACGCATCACTTTTTATGGCCCAGAATGGGGCAGAAGCAGATTTTCGGAAAGGCCTACACGACGTGCAGGGGCCGAGAGCAGCCCGAAGGAGCCCAAAGGAAAGTGGACCGTGCGTTGACGTTCGTCGTACCATGTCTTCTGCGACACCTGCGAAGTAGTAAGGTGGTCGTGAGCCATTTGACGGGCTTGATGGGCCCGAGTGATTGCATCGCGAGCGTATTTAGAAGAGGAGGAATAAAGTAGGGGTGCAAAGGCAAAGCCGGTTCATGGCCATACAGTAGACCAAATTGGTAGAAACGGCAGGTGTCATAGCGGGAGGTGCTTTAGTGAAAGTGACAAATAGAACAAATTTTTAACAAAACCATAATATAGGTTTCAGTTTTATTTATTCTAGAATCAATAAAGCATGTGGTACTGCGCGACGTTGATGAGAGGATCAGTAGAAATTACGAGGCTTTTTGTGGGGGTTTAAGATACGCCACGTCGTGCGTAGGAGAGTTTGTTTGGTGTTTGATTATTGTTTATTTAGGCAGTCGACCTCAAAACTCTTTCGCCACCGTACGCTACAGTGCCAATATTGAAGCTCTCCAGGACTGTGGTGCTGGTACGCGCATAATTAATTTTGTTAAAAGCCTTTTAAATGGCTGCACGTTTGAAATTAGAATAAAGCTAAACCATCCCCGCGTCTTCACCAATACAAGTGCTGTACCGCAAGAAGCCTTCTCTCGCCCACGCTGTTCACCCTAGTGATGCGGAAGATTGCAAAACCCCTTCGAAACATTCCACACCTGCAGCACTCTATGTACGCTGATGATATCACCACCTGGGGTGTGTGTCGATGCACTACGCTGAACGCGCAGCACGTCATGAACAATATTCAGCTCGAACTTGATACCATTGATAAGCGCCTCCCTCAGACTAGAATGAGTCCGTCTCCTCAAGAGACACAATACCTCGTCATTGGAGGGCTCGACCATCCGCAGGCACAAATACATTTCACGCCGAATGGTCAACCCATCGAGCGTGCTGCCGACAGGCGGCTCAGGATACTTGGCGTACCACTCCACGAAGACGGAGGGGCCAGTAAATGGATCCGGCAAATCACATGTGTTTGGAAGCAGCTGCTTCATATCATCAAGGAGGCCGCTTCGGAGGGGCAACAACGCAGGTCCTGGGCACTCTTACACAGGTGGTCGTGACATCCAAGGCGTGCTACGGTTCTCCATGCTTTGCCCTTACGAAGACACAATATTACCGACTGGAGACATTATATCGCGAAAGCCTCAGAGTAATTACTGGTTTACCTGGGCCCACCGGCTGGGAAGAACTTTACCGCTATTCCCAGCTGTCCCCACTCCACGCTATTATAACGGAGAGGGTCGAAGCCCACAACAGGAGACGCGCCGAAACCCGCGCGGGGCAGCTTGTCCAAACATTGGCTTCTTGTCAGAGCGATTCGCTTTTCTCGCAACTGCCGGCTGTTCGGGCCACTTGGGAAGATGTCTTGGCTCGTTTTCCAAAACCTCTATCTCGCCTACGTGGCCGAAACCATAACCACTATGAGCGCGCCGCTGTTGCTGCACGCGCAGACCACCGAGCCGGTGCAATCTTTACAACAGCAGTCCTAATTAAAACAACAATGCGCGCTTCAATTTACTGTATTGACAGCCAAATGCGAATGTCCGGCCCAATTCAATTTCTTCGACCTCCAAGCCCATGTCAGACCCGTCTCGCGGCAGTTCTCGCTGCGGAGCACATTGAGGCAACTTACGGCGCCGCTGACAACCACCAGTTTACAATATTTAGGGACAGCCCCTGTTCGCTCGGTCGACTTGGCCAAACCCCATACGTCGGAACCACCTGCGACCTCATCATGACCATTTGTCATGGACTGTGGGACACACGCAATATAGTCGTTCGGGTAGACTGGGTCCCGAGACACGCAGGCGGAATCGGCAGCGACAACGCTTACGTATGCGCGAGCTAGCACTTTGAACTCCGCTCCAACCCGGCGTTGCTGGTCACATTTGCACAATACGACCAAATCCCTCAGAAACAAAGGCGGCCGTACGGCACGCGTTCAAACAGTCGTTGCGGAATTTGGTTGCGCCAGACCCCGCCACCCTGCCCGTTGGATTGCCCCGTGGCGCAAAAGTACTTCTGCGCAAGGCACGGGCTGGTGCCGCGCTAACCGATGATGTGTTGGCCAAGTGGCGTGCTTATGTGCCAAAACGTCACCAGCATGCCGTCGAGGTTGCGCAATGTGTGGTCGCAGTTGCCTGCCCCTCTTGCGCCACTGCAGCCCCGCCCACTGTACACCACATTTTGTGGGACTGTCCCGGCCTTCAAACGCTCCGTTTAAAGTAGTCTCCGCCCGGTGTCCAGCGGCCTATGGAATGGCCAACCCCGTTGCAGCCCGCCACTGCAAGGCAGACGCTGCTTTCTGTGTGGAAGTTCACGCACTCCTCAGGCGTCGACCGCCGAATGTAACATTTAAACTCTCCGCCCCCCACCTTCTATTCTTCCCCATGCTGACCGAAGCGTCCACTTTCTGTAGTAAAGTTTTGTTAGGTCACTTAGGCAGAGTACAAGTACGCCACGCAAAACAGTACCATTTTCAATCTTCTGCGTAGGTAATCTGGGTAAAAGGCGTTGGAGCCCATTTAAGCGAGCCCGCCTGATCGAGCCCGATCGGACCACCACACCAGGACTATTCCCTGATGTAGCACAACGGCAGCAGCACTAGCAAAGCACATTTAACAATCAGTGAATCAATTTATAAACATGACACAAACCAAACGCAACCGAGGCAAACTATATCGACCTTTTGTTGGTTATATAAAGCAATGACAAAGCACAAAAGCACTATACTGATAACAGATATATACTATGCAAAAGGTAAAAGCCATGTCATAAGTAGAAAATGTTTAACAAAAGGAAGCTTCACAGGAACAGTACCAAAACAAATAGTTTTTTGCACTCACGGCGGGTACACAGCATAAATTTAATGGTATACATAAAGGAACACTGAAGGAAACCTTATCATGAAGAACACGACCTATAAACCGGTCAGACGGGACATTCGTTTATGTTTGAAATATGTCTTTTATTTTTAAAATATATGTGTTCAAAGCAAATTTTTTTACAATTGTCCAGGAGATGTGGCGAAAGGCGAAACAATGCCTGACTAGGCCAGGCCACCCTAAACCTGTGGCGGTTTGGAATGGTACATTTTTTTACGATTTTCACAAACAAAAAAAAGATGTACGTTTGCGTAGATGTAAGTCTACATCTGGGTGTGATTACTACGAAAGCCCTTCTACCGTACCTAACTGTTAACTGTCGGTGGAACCACACGGGTTATATGCTAAAGAAGGATGCGCGTTTTAAAACCACACCTTTGTGGTATTTAATCTATATGGGCAAAACAGGGCCACATTGCCCCTGCGTTACCAAAGTCTCGTACATGCATCATCTTGTCACTTTTTTCGGTCTAGGAGCAGTAATAACTCCCTGCATCTTTTCTGTGTTTCCTCGTTCGTTCGTAAGCTCAGGCAGCTCGCACATTACTTAGTAAAGAAGGACTAAAACTCGACACAAGTGCTTTCTCCTGTAAGGCATCATTTGAATATCACTTTAGACAGACAAAAATGGGGCACGCAAACAATGAAGGAATTAAAATAACTTTGTAGGGAGGGTTTAAAAAAGACAGTAATATCGAACAAGCAGGCTCCAAGAATTCTGCACCCACAGTGGCACAAATCATTCTAGGGATATAATCCGGCAGTCCCATTGTAGCCGCAGAGCAAGTGCTCCAACGACTGCATACAGCTAAACCTGGATGTAACAATCCTTTATGTACTGAGTTCCTGCATTTAAGGAAGTTTTTCACTTAGCCATTTGCAGCCCCATTGAAATCTTCGCGTTTGTGGCTTCTTTGTAACCAAGGCGCTGCAATGCTTACGACAGATGTAACAAATTTTCTAAGCTGATGAGCCATTGCTGTTGCACTTTTTCTGTAAACTCTTGCGGAAAAAATGCTCTAATTTAGCGAACATCGCCCGGGCCGGAAACAACCGTGCGTTTATAGTGTGATTGCAGTTTTGGCAAGGGGCTAGGCCTGCTTGTCGGCGTGTGATCGCATGCCATCAGTGGTGTTGGTCCGTCGCTGATGAGTTCTGGTGCCAGAAATCGAAAAAATTACACCCTCTTCCCGTGGGGAACCCTGATGAGGATGCGAAGCATCGTGGCGGTTCCGTGTGGTTCTATTGTGCTGCCGTTATGTTGAGTGATCTGGTTTTTACTAGCGCCATAGCGAATTCCTTGTCTGGGTCCACACCGGTGGCAAAGGCAAGTCCTGTTGTGTTACGGTGAGTAGGCGGTGGTTCTCGTGGCGCCGAAACTCGTCCATCATGTTCTTGTCGATGTTCTCTCTGTGGTAGAATCGGTAGTCTCCATCAGCTTTGGTTAGGTAAAGGTTGTTGACATTGGTGCACCAGCTGAGAGCAATGTACACGCCCTCCTCTTCGCAGCTTTGTCTTCTCGTTCTTCTTCTTCTTCGGCGGTTCCCCTACGGGAAGATGACGACGATGGTTGAACGCGAACCTATCTCGTTATGGATTCTTCGGTTGGCCAATCCCTAGGGGCATCCTACCACAATCAGCATCAGAGGCGCTGCGGACGGGGCTAGTTGAGCTGCAAGGCGCGTGGCGCTTCCCGCCACAGATTTCCCACGGGAAATCCAGCATCCCCCTCTAAAGTTTTCAGTTCGTCGTTTCCGTTGACATTCACATTCGCGTGCCTTCGTTGTATCAGTAGCTTCTTGGCGTAATTTGAATGAGTCAAGGACATAAGGCGGGTTCGTAGCACTTGCTGCACTCCCGGATTTGTAGCGTAGAGGGATGAGCACCGCGTACATCCCGTTGCGGATAGAGAGTCGTGGGATCGAAACCGGCTGCCGCTAACTATTTTTTTTATAGTGTAGTATCGGGGAGCTGTGGGTGTAAGGAGGAGAGTTGCGCATGCGCAGTGAGCATGTGGAGGGCGGCGCTATCAACGACGGAGGACCAGGCGAGCCTAAGAAATGCTCCGCATTTAAAAAGTTTTGGTTTTTCAAGACAAGTTCGCAATTTTAAATGCCCTCTTTGCAAACGAGAAAGAAAAACGTCGCAACCAGAATTGTAGCCCAGCTCCCAGACTTCCAGCAATTTTGAGTGCGGCAAAGAGAACCAAGTTCTGGAAAATGCGCCACTTAAGCTTACGTTTGGTCCTTGAAACGGGTTGAGGCTCCGAAAAGTGTCCAAAGGCAAAAGTGATACTTAAGTCGAGTCTGTGAATATGGGGGTAAGTGACATTGCTTCTTTGGAATGCCTTGTAGCTGACTAAGCTATCGGGAAAGCAGGAGGCCCAAATCACGAACTCTTGCACTGTGAAAAAAATCTTTTAGGGGTGAGTTCACGATCACTTATGTTTAGTATTTTGGTTGCGTTTCTGCTTCATTCACGCGAGCGTAAACTCGAAACGTGCTTTTAACAAAAACATGCATGTAAAAAAATGTGACTTTCTGCCAACTTCCTTATATCCAGAATTACCTGTACAGTGTTCCATAATATTCACGGCTCGCCGGCCTTACTCACCTGTTGCACCTTCAACATGCCCGCGTCTCGGAGGGATAGTGTGTTCCCGTATTCAACCAGGATTCCAGCATCGCGTTTTAGCGTTTCAGACTAGCTCCTACAACATTGTTAAGAGCAGCATCCATAGCAGCGTCTCCATCACTTCTATTACGGTCGGCTTAATAATTTTTTTTACCCAAGATGCTTGCGCGACTGTTCTCCATGAGTAAAACAAGAAATGAACAAGGCCTTGTCTATCCAGTTTAAAAACCTGTTGGCCAAACGAATAGTAGGAATAAAAAAGCGCGTGCTCTAGCTTTAGTTTATTGTGTCGCTCAATCTATAGTGTCTCAGTCTTAGAATGCCGTTTTGCTGTTGTTTAGCTTTCTTGGTGAAAGTATATTATACAGGCGTTGCGCTGCTGAGCACGAGGTTGCTGGTTCAATTCCCGGCCGCGCCGGCCGCTTTTCTGATGGAGGCGAAAAGCAAAAACGCGCGTGAGTACGAGATTTCGGCGCACGATAAAGATCCCCAGGTGGTCAAAATTAATCCGGAGCCCTCCACTACGGCGCGCCTCATCGCCTGCGTTGCGTCGGCGCGTTAAACCCTACAATCAATCATCAAGTATATTATACTGCGTGCTCGTTGGGAAGCAATGTTTTCAAACACAAGGTAGAGTTAGTTGTTCTGGTCCATAGTATTATAAGAAGTGCACAGCATTTATGGGCTCGCCTTCTCGTCCAACGTCGCTCGTTGGAATCAAGCATATTGCCCTAAACCATGTTGTAGGTTTGTTTGTTCATGCGTTGTTTTTGCCGACCGGCTGTACCGGGCGGTTATCTGTGTTATCTGGGGGCCAAGTGAAGCACAGGTTTTATTTTTATGCCACACGTGTTATTTTCCTTGATAGAGAGAGTTTCACAAGCTAACGTCACCCGCCT
Organism: Haemaphysalis longicornis; assembly: GCA_013339765.2. Lineage (NCBI taxonomy): Eukaryota > Metazoa > Arthropoda > Arachnida > Ixodida > Ixodidae > Haemaphysalis > Haemaphysalis longicornis. The sequence goes on along the minus strand of JABSTR010001781.1, from coordinate 1,849 downwards.
AGAATAATCTTCTAAGATCTAGTGTTCTGCATGCCATTCGACTGTTGGAGAAGCCCTAGAGCGGAGAGATAAATTACCGCAGACCAGACGCCGCGGCAATTGACTCTCCGACGTTCGTTTGCGGACGTCACTTTGTGTACTGCTGCTTCGCCGCCTAGGTATTCTTTGAGTGGTTAGGGAGGCACAAGTTCATTCAAATAAACTTGTTTTTTTAAGGCAACTGCGTCGCCTTTGGCGATGTGACATGCGGTGGAGGAGCTAGGTACAAGCACCCTAAACCCTGTGCAAGTCTCCAAGCAAGTCCCACTCATCCCAGCCGCCGACAGCGAGGTCTCCCACCCAAGCTCGTTCTACTACAGGAGAAGAGTGAAGAAGGAAGACGTCGCGACCAGAACCATGGTCTACCAAGCCAATACTCCTGTCGTTCTGCAGCACCATCGGGAGCCCCCATTTTTCTGAGGATCCCCCGTTGAAGACCCGGAAGAGTGGATGGAAAAGCTGGCGCACCCACTGTTTCAAACGAAGGGATGTCGAAGAAACGTTGATGCAAGTGTTTTTCTACCACGGAGACTCAGTTCGAGTATGGTTTGAGGATCACCAGAGCTCGCTAATATCATGGAGCATATCCAAAACAGAATTTTTGAAAACGTTCAAAACAGTCATGCGTAAAGAACGAGCTGAGCTACTGTTGCAGACGCGAATCCAACAAGCCAACGAAAGTGTTGTAGTGTTCGTTGAGGAGATGAAGGTGCTGTTCCTACGAGCACAAGAGAAGAAGCTGCGCTTACTGATGCGGGGTTTGAAACAAAAGCTATTCGCTGGACCCATTCGTAACCCTCCCAAAACCATCGCTGAGGTCGTGACCGAAGCTTCTATGATCGAAAAATATTCTGAAAATGCATTCGAGGCAGTTCGATCGACCACTCAACGCGCTTTCGGCGATCCAGCTCAGCATCCCTGGATTTGCGACGCAAGACTTACGGGGAACAATCCGCGTCGTCTTTTGAGAGGAACTGAGAACACTGTTCCCAACGACGCCGCAACCCTAAATCGCCTCCCTGACCGATGTGATGCGCGAAAAAGTACTACAGGCACTAGGAACTTCTACGCCGTCGGAGTCACGCCGTGAACCACGAGCTATGGCCTACGCTGAAGTTGTTTGTCAACCCCCCAGCTCCGACACGTCGCACAGAGGCCCCGCCGTACCACCACCCACTGTCGCCCGCCAGACCCCCGCTGTAGTCCGAAACAAAACGCCAAGACGAACGTATAGCGAACCACTGATAATCACCCTCTGTGCTACCACTGCGAAGAGGCCGACCACATCTATCACCGCTGCCTCTACACGAGGCTCGGATCGCGAGGTTTCTCCGTAGACGCACCAGGCCCCAGACTCGTTCAACGCCCTACTCAGATCGAAGTATACCTGTCGAACGCCAGCTGTGGACCAGCCTGTTTCAATGGTTCCCCGTCGCGCTACCCATACCAGTCCCCAAACCGCCGTTGCAACGCTGACTCCGCACGCCGAAGGTCCCCCAGCCTACGTGGGGAAAATAAAAGCAGCAACTTCTGGAGGTAAAGTTACAACGCGGCGGAACGACGGAATGATTCACCGAAGGCCGTGATTCATGACATGTTCTCAGCCAGACGACCACATCCAAACCTGACGTGACTTCCGAACACGACGTACACCACACGACGTGACGTTTACCCGAAATGACAGAGCGTGCGGCTCCGAAGGCGACAGAAATCACGACGCATAGTGCCCGACCCTCAACACGCATAAGCCGAGATACGACGCCCCGATGCACCCGGAACTCGAGAAAGGGGCGCCCGACGTCAAGGTGCC
>JABSTR010001780.1:0-38353 GCA_013339765.2 Haemaphysalis longicornis | reverse complement strand
CGTCTGGTGCTCCCCACTTCAGGCACGGACGCATGTCAAGTGGCCAGGAGAACAGCACGCGAGATAATGAACGCTGGGCAGAGTGTTTGCGAAGGTCCAGCTGGCCGACGCCGGGCGCTCCTCACGAAGCGCACGCTCACGTGCGCTCGGCATTTTCTCTCGGTATTTTTTGCGAGCTTCTTATGTGGCGCGAGCGCACGCGCAAGCCCGGGCGACGCCGGGCGCTAACTCCTCACGAGGCACACGCTCACATGCACTCGGCTGAGAGAGAGAGAGAAAGGACTTTATTGAGATTCCTGCAGTCGGGGACGGATCAGGCCGCGCAGGGCTTCACCGTCCCGTAGTCTTCGCCCACCGCGGCGTCGGGCCGACCCCGAGGACTGCGTCCGGTCGGCGCGGGCTACTCGGAGTGCCACCGCGATCGCCCCTAGCCCTCGCTCCCGCGGGAGGAGGCCGAGAGGAGTGCGGGTTCCCCTTTCGCCGTTGTTTGCCCAGGGCAGCCTCGAGCGGCTGGATGGCCCTCAGCTGGCTTTCGCGCTCCGAGGAGCGGATCGAGTTCGTAACGCCCGGAGGGAGGATCGGCCTCCCGTCACTCGGGTCGTGCTCGTCGCATCCCCACATCAAGTGGGCCAGGTCCGATTCACACGCGCACAAACACTGCACACCGCGTCTTCGTACATGTCCGGGCACACGTGGCGCGCGAGCGCCGGCGTTAGCACCGTCGTCCCGGTTTGCAACTGTCGTAGAAGCACTGCCTCCCCCCTCCTCCCGAGCCCCGGGTGGGGCGGAGGGTAGGCCTGCCCTCTCTGTCCTGTACCAGCCACAGCGTCGCACCGTACGTAGTCAGGGGTTGTTGTTGTTGTTGTTGTTGTGCGTCTTAGGTATGGCACATACCCAATCAGGGGATCGGCCAATCAACAGAGGATGGTTAAAATGAATGGAATTCTTTTCTAATCACGGGACTTTTAGGAAAGATAATTGAGACCGGTTTGAAAATTTTGAGAAAAAAAGGAAAAAAAAATCCTGAAAAATCAAAGCGAGGGTGACCAATCGCAATCATAAAGAGAATCGTTTTGAATTTTCAATGTAGCGCAGGAGGGCAGAGCATACATCCCGGCGGCAGAACCCCATTCGGATGCCCCGAACGATAGTATAGCCGGCACTGTTACGGATATCCCCAACTGTTAAGCGGCACCTCCAGGGACTGACGTCTGACTCGGGAAAAACGTCGGCATGTCAAAAGGAAGTGATCGACAGACTCGTCTTCGTTGCAATAGCTGCACAGAGCAGTTGGCGCCAGACGAGACCTGTGCAAATACCTATTTAACTTGGGTACTCGACAACGTAAGGCTGTAATAACCACCTCTAAGTTGCGTGAAGGGCACCATTCAGGTTTCCATGAGAATTTAAGATGAATGGAATCCCTTAATGATAATAAAACCGATTCTTGCTGTATTTGGAGTTTCAGCATCCTACGGTACCTAGCTGCTGTTATTAAAGGTGTCGGCTCTACGACGTCTACTACAGGCCCAGAAATTGCTACCCTTGCTAGAGAGTCGGCAGTCTCGTTGAATGTGATCCCTGCATGACCAGGAACCCAAAGAAGGTGAGTTTCCGTGAAGTGAGGTGGAAGGAGTGACCGAAACGTTTCTGCGTCGTTGTCCTCTTCGTCGTTGCTCGAGTCTTCGTCGTCGTCGGCGTCCGTCGCTGGCGCGGCCCGGCACGCGGCGAGATCACGGGCCGCAGCGTCGGCTGCCTCGTTGACCGTTTCGGTGGCCGTTGCGGAGCTCCCCGTCCCATGTGGGCCGGGAACCACCGTACGGTCGTTGCGATGTTCGTGCGAGCTCCCTCCCCGATGCCGGAAGATGCGCATCGTCGTCCTGCACACCGTGCCCCTGGCGAAGTTGGCGATGGCCGACTTGGAGTCGCTGAACACCGTCCTCGTCCCGGGGTGGAGCAGGGCCAGCGCGATCGCCGCCTCCTCCGCCTGTCTGGCGGACTTGGCGCGCACGCTGCCCGAGCTCAGCAGTTCTCCCGTGGCGGCACGCACCGCCACCACCGCGTAGGTGTCTTCCTTGTCGCGACGTTTGGAAGCGTCCACGTACACGGCGTCGCTCCTCTCGTTGTACTCTTTGGCGAGGCGCGCACGCCCGCACCATTCTCCGTTCCGGTTTCCGTCCCGGCGCGACGTTCTTCGGGAGCGGCAGCACCACCAAGCTGTTGGCGATATCGTCGCGCAGCGGGACCAGCTCGTCCCCCTCGTCGAAGGGACAGCTCAGTCCCACGCGCTGCAGCAGCCTTCTGCCCGTCCGGGTCGACCCCAGGCGTTCCAGTTGCGACGTTCTCTGCGCCTCGCTGATCTCCGAGAGCGTGTTGTGCACTCCCAGAGACGCGAGGGCCGCGTTGCTCGTGCTGTTGAGTAGGCCCAGGGCCACCCGGTACGACTTGCGGATCGCCGCGTCGATCTTGGCTCGCTCCGGGGTCCGCCAGTCGTGGAATGCTCCCACGTAGGCGACCTGGCTTACCACGAACGCCTGCAGCAGGCGCAGCAGGCTCGCCTCTCTCATGCCGCGCGCACGCGTTGCGAGTCGCTTGACGAGGCGCGTGACGATGCCCATCTTCGTTACCAGTCGTTCTACCGTGGTGTTGTTGAAGCGGCGGCTCGCGTCGACGTGCATGCCGAGGACGCGGATGCTCGTCGCTTCGGGAATCGCCAAGCCGTCGCTCCCGCGCACCACGATGCTGCGCTCTGCTTCGGCCGACGTCTTCTTGCGGTAACGTCCCGTTGGGGGCAGGATCAGGAGCTGCGACTTTTGCGGGGCGCACCGGAGACCCGTGCCGCGCAGGCTCTCCTCAATGCCGTCCACCGCCTCCTGCAGCGCCGACTCGATGTGGCCGTCGCTGCCGCCCGGCACCCACAGCGTGATGTCGTCGGCGTAGACGGTGTAGCGCACATCGGGCAGCTCGTCCAGGCGACGGGCCACGCCGATCATTACCAAGTTGAATAGCAGCGGCGAGATCACTGAGCCCTGCGGCGTGCCGACGCTGCCCAGCTCTCGCTCCTCGAGTTGAGTTTGGCCCACCTCCAGCCGGGCCGGGCGACCGGTCAGGAAGGTCCGGATGTAATTGTAGGAACGCTGTCCCAGGCCGAGCCGGGACACTTGGGCCAGGATCGCCGAGTGCTTCACCTTGTCGAAGGCGCTCTGCAGGTCCAGGCCCAGGATGGCGCGGTTGTCCGAGGTCCGCACCTCTTCTTCGTCTGCCTCGGGGCATTGCCCGAGGCAGACGAAGAAGTCTGCCTCGGGGCATTGCCCGAGGCAGACGAAGAAGAGGTGCGGAATTTTGCGTTCTGTGCTGTAATGACCTTTTGAAGTCATTCCACTGGTTCCTGACCTTCTCCGACCATTGCATCGGGATCATGAACATCTGGAGGCAAGAGGGTGAGCGGCTGTTACTGATTCTAGAGACCTGTTAGGTTTGCAAGGGTTGTGCGGCCCGGTTAGGCTTAACAGCCGTTGGTCGCCGAAGGAGTTTGCTCCACCCCCTCTTAGAGATCACCCTTCATGGAGTATCTGAATCGGACGATGCAATCTCTGCGACAGGAGACGGTTCGATCCGCGCGATCCCGAAGTTCTGTCAATTCCCAAGACAGTAGTGAAACGGTAGCTGCAATCGCTGACCGTGGCTCCAACCACTCTCTTTTAACTGTGGACAATCCCAGCCATGATCCACATCAGGATGTTGTGGACAATCCCCCGCCTGTTGACATTGAGCAATCATGTTCTCGTGTTTCCTGCAATCAACTGCTTGGGAGATTGGTCACCGATGGTGCCGAATTTTCCAGTGAACACATCAACAAGATCACCGAAGTGGGGAAAATTCTAATGAACATTTTGTCTGACTCTCGGAATAAGATCAACGTCTCGGTACGAGAAAAGTGATGGAATGTTTTTTGATATGCAGAGCTTGGTCATCGCTCTCTCTACACAGCTCTCTCGTGCCGAGGGTTAGAATTGAAGAACTACGTACTCAGGTGGCAGACGCTAAACAAGGTGGGACCCAGGATTCACACTTGCCAACACCACCGCACGTTTCATATGTGGACGTTCTCAGAAATGATCAAACGGCTCGGAGCAGTGAGTCGGTTGGTCCCAATTTCCAGAGGCAAATAGAACTCGTCAGTCCAGCAACATGCAGCAGACCGCCGCATTCATGAACGACCCCAGTCATGTTCTTTTCTTTCTCCGGTTCTGCCGTCTGGTCATCCCGGGCCTGATACAATATCACTCCTCAAGTCTACGTTTGGTAATGACCCCTCTGGAATTGGAGTAAAACAAGTTAAATTAATCCCCACAAGATCGGGGCTCACCGTCGTGTCTGCCGACCGCGCCTCCATAGATAACTTGGAAAAGGCACTCGAGAACCACTTGCAGTAAAAACAGCGCTCAGAATTTCTCGCCCGCCTCGCCGTATGCCTCAGTTCAAAATATCTGGAGTGGATCCGAGTATAATTCCTGGAATTCTGAGAGCGAACATTAACGCTCGCAATGGTCTGGACATACCTGAAGAAGGCTTTAGACATCGCACCTACTTCAAAGATCGTTCTGGCAATAATGTACACATTATCGAGGTTTCCCCTTCTGTGTACAAACTACTGAAAGACCGAGACCGTCTCCTTATGGCTGGACCTCCTGCTCTATAAAAGAAAACTTCTATGTGGCTGCTTGCAACCGGTGCTGTTCGTATGGTCATGTTTATACCCGTTGTACCTCGGATCATGTCTGTTGCCCTTACTGCGCTGAAAGCCACTCTGCAGCAGAATGCACACTCACAGATAAAAATAAGGTGGTATGCCGTGAGTGCCGCGCAGCGGGTAGACGCCATGATCACACGTTCAACGCGCCGTGCTGTTCTACTATTGCCTCGCGCATTACAAGACTGCGTGCAAAACAATTTATGAGGATGCCACGCCCGCTCTCATCTCCTTCCGCAACATCGTAAAAATCACAATGGAAATATATTACTCATTTAACTCACTCACTTACCTGCAAACGAAAACCTTCTGTATTGTTATTATTCGCCTACTAAGCACTGTGAATATGCTATAGCCATTTCAGTTTTCCATTTAATTATCTCCTGTTTTAACGCCCGGACCTTCAAAAATGTGAAATGGCTTCATTGATATTCCTCCAAGCGAACCTTGACCACACCCGTGCCGCCACCGGTCACCTTGTAGATTTTATAAAATCGAATGACGTTGACGTCACAGTGATTTGTGATCCCTATGCTCGTGGATCTACGATTCCAGGAATACCAGAAAGCTGGCATATGTTTTGTCACCCACACACACCCCGTTGTGTGGTGGTTATTCCACGGCCCAGGTTCGACGTGTTCCCTATTTACATCTCACCATACATCGTGGCTTTGCAGCTGCAAACTGACAAGCTGGCGTTGTTATTGATAGGAGTTTATGCAGCACCATCAGTACCCCTTTCTTATATATTAACATCAATAGAAGGAATTTTAGACAGTCATCCTATGGTAAACGTTGCAATCGCCGGAGACTTTAACTCGAGAAATCCACTATGGGGGTGGCACCGTTTTGAACAGCCGTGGAGATGAGCTAGCGAAATTTATTCACGCTCGGCATTTACTGCTTTTGAACGAACTCCAGCTCCATACCGACATACGCAACGCCATATGCTGATACCTGGATTGACATCACTTAGTTGCTGGACCTATCTGGACAGGGAAACCTTCTCGAAGGTTCGAGACACCCCTACACTTTCGGAACACAGATATATCGAGTTTGGCCTTCGATCGTCTTCTCTTTCCCGACAGAAACGCCTGACCAAGACTGGAGCAAGACGACTCGTGGAAGAGCTCGTTGAGGACCCTTGGCTTAACGACTTGAACCCGCAGCACTGGCGTCACCGGACTTACTCGACAAAACTTTAGACTGTTTCTATAAAAAAATTCTTAGCTTAAAACAAAAGCATGAACGTGCACCTACAAAATTTAACGGCAATATTTGGTGGACTGATGAACTAGCCAAAGAAAGATCTACTGTTCGCACCACTACGCCGAAGATATTAAAGATGCCGAGATCCGCTATTAAGGAATGATCTCCGTTTTATCTATTATAGGTCTCTGGCCAGATATAGATGCAGAATAGAGCAAGCTAAAGAAATTGCCATTCGAAGAAATTGCACAACGGCGTCAAGGAAAAACATCTTCGGCCTCCCTTTCACCACTGCTTTTCAAAAATGCTTCTCCCGATCGGCACTTCCGGCCCTCTTGACGTCCAACGACGACCTAACTACCAACACATTGGAGTCTGCAGGTTCTTCTTCTGGAGCGGCTCCCTGCCAACTGACTTAACTCAAAATGACACGCTCGCTCAACGTGCCTTAAGAATATTCGTTAGCAGAAACACGTATGCAACGCCCCCACCACGATGATGATTTCACCATTACGGAACTTCAAAAGGCAATCAGAGATTGAACCCTAACGCTGCTGCAGGGCTTGATTGTATCACGACTTACATGATGCAACTGTTATTTCTTTTTGCATCTCCGTTTTTGCTTCTGATATTTAATGGTGCTTTACACCTCGGCCACTTCCACCGCACTGGAAGAAAGCTAGGGTTACCTTTCTCCTGAAGCCTGGTCGTCCTCCGCAAGAACCAAAATCATATAGGACAATTTGCATCAGCTCCATTTTTGGCAAAGTCTTGGAACGGATGCTAAACGCACGTCTTATTTTTTTCATGCACCGGGCGCAACTCCTCCACCCCAATCAATACGGATTTACTCAAGGACAAAGCTCCACTTCTGCTCTATATGCTCTTCGATTACAGCTGCAGCAGTGTAGAGATGAGGGAAGTCTTGCGTTAATCATCTCTCTCGACTTTGAAGGGGCTTTTGGATTCCATCTGGCCTCCTGCTCTGCTTTATTTCTTCAGAACTCATAACTGCCCTTCCAACATTTACAACCTCTGTCTTCGTTTTTGAAAGGCCGTACAGTTCACTACAAGACGTTTTCGGGAGAGATACAGGCAACGACAACAAAAGGCAGCCCTCAAGGATCTCCACTGAGTCCTTTGCTGTGGAATGCCTGTCTGTATGATTTACTCCAATTGGGAATGCCAGAAGATGCGTACATACAGGCATACGCTGATGACACCCATAATTCTAATAAAGGGTCGTACGAGAAGACAATTGGAAGCCATTGCGGAGGAGGCGCTGAAGAGAGTACATCGGTGGTGTCAAGGCGTCAAGTTGGTACTAAATCCCGCAAAATGGCCTGTCTGCTCGTATCTCGTGGGGAGCGAGGAGCCATACGTAAGCCTACCGTGAGACTGGGCGGGGTCAGTATTAAGCACGTAACCGAACTAAAATATTAGGGGTCATGTTTGATCGTCACTTGACATTTGTGGCTCATACAAACTACTTGAAAGAACGTATGGAAAAAAATGACGGCGGCCTTAACTAAATTGCCCGAATGCATACTTACGTGAACAGAGATCACTTGCGAGAACTTTATCTACACGTGGTACTGCCCGTGGCAACATATGCAGCTCCTGCGTGGTGGTACACACACCAACACGACAGCTTGCAGGCTCGTGTGCATTCTCTAATGAGATCTCCTTTATTGCCGTTACAGGAGCATACACCACCACTCGCACTGCTGCCCTCGAGGGTGATTGCAAATGTTCTGCCACTGAGCATTCACCTGGATATTCAAACTCGATTATTCCTTCTGTTTCACCGGCACCAAACCATTACGTTTCACACACTTACAGTTAACCCGTCTGAAATTGACTTTCCCATTGATTTATCTTCAATTCATCCGGCACGACGAACTAGCATTCCCTACCAGCGCTTGAGCGTCCAACAGGTACCTCACATCATGTCACGACCGGGACTGCATGCGTATACAGATGGCTCCCACACTTCTACGTCTGCTGGTGCTGCATTTGTCGTTTTCTCAGACCTTGAACCATACAAGCCGTCCAAAGATTCCGCTTGGTTTCCCCCACTAGTTCTTTCAATGCTGAAACAATAGCCCTGCACCAACTAATCCAGTATTTCTTCTGTAACACACCCACTTCCCCGCTGCACATATATACAGACTGCCTCTCTCTACTCATGGCACTGAACAACCCTTTCACCATTTCAAGCAGCATCCAAATCCTCAAGTATAACATCAGCTCTCTTGCATCCATCGTACCAGTACATATGTACCACGTCCCCAGTCACTCTGGAGTCTGGGGAAATGAACTTGTTGACATCATAGCAACTCACCGCCGCAACGCGAGGTGTAGATGTGCACGGTTAAAATCCTAAGCACATGGTGCGTTCTGCTTTACTAAAAGCTGGTCGCTTAGTTTGGCAGAATTCCTGGTCGACCAATCACTGCAGTACAGAATTGTATCGATGGACCCCGAGTGTTTTGGATATACCGAGGTGTTTCCCGCCCCCCAGGAAATTGACCACATTGTTAACAGGCCATGGACGTTTCCCGCACTACTTTACCGCCTGCAATTACAGAACAATTGCCAGTGTTTTTGTGGACATAGTGCCTCATCTGTGGCTCATTACTTACTGGACTGTGTTAAAACAAGACCCTACATCCACAAATTGCAGAGGCTCACAAGGCACCCCCTTGAACACCACACCTGAGATCTCTACTTAATGACAACGCTGCAATTAAAATCCTTACAGACCTTGTGGACTACGTGGCTAGGTCTGTACCAGAAGTTTGACTGCCTCGCCTGTCTTTCTGGAAGCCAACTTTAACAAGAGACGAAGTCATAAGCGGTCACGTAACTTGTGTGGTGATGTGTTGCGCAGTGTAATACAGCAGTGCGGTGATCTGTAGAGACTTTCCCATCGACCTAATACGCGTTAGTAGTGGCTCGTACGTGATCTAAGTGCGGTTTGGTGAATGATGAACTCTAGTTTTGGACCACAGTGATGCAGACACGAAAGCGCAGTGAAGTGTATTTAGAGTGAATGACTGAACAATGTGAAAAGCGGTGCAAACTGTAGTGCGCGATAGTCTTTACTTTACCGCCGAGTACTGTTTATTTGAACTGTGTGGTTTTCTGTCACTTCTAGCCGGTTTATTTCTGGTTGATTTGTTTTAGAGTGATCGTTGTGTCCATGGGTTTGCATGTGGTGAAAAAAGGGTCATTAATGCACCAACTAATTTCGCATAGTTGTGGAACTCACTGTAAGGACATTGTTCTAGTGGACTGTTTTGCATGTATTTTTGTGTTTTCTCATTTTATAACGCTTTTCAACTTTTTCGCAACTTCACTGTCATACTGTTAGATTTAAAAAAATTAGCTCTGATGTATAGGATTATTTTAGTGTGTGTGTAACAGTAGCGCCTTTGGATGTGGAGTGTGATTTTTTTTTTCTTTTTGTCAACATCGAATCGGCTTTTTTCTAAAAGTATTTTTGGCCTAGTGCCTATTTTATTTATTTTGAATTGGTTTAAACCTGCGATAGCTTTGTTGGTGCGGGTTTTGTCCTCGAATTTTTTTTTTAGTTTTTTCTTTTAGTGTGTACATTAGAGGACAGGAAATAAATGGGATAAATGGGCCAGGATCGCCGAGTGCTTCACCTTGTCGAAGGCGCTCTGCAGGTCCAGGCCCAGGATGGCGCGGTTGTCCGAGGTCGGTCTCGTCGGCGGAGCCAGCACCTCGCGCTGCAGCAGCAACATCGCGTCCTGCGTTCCCAGCCGCGAGCGGAAGCCCAGCATCGGGTCGGGGGTACAGGCCGTTGGTCTCGAGATACCGCTGCCACCGGTCGTTGAGGACGTGCTCCAGCACCTTCCCCACGCACGACGTGAGGGAGATGGGGCGTAGGCTCTCTATGCCCAGCGGCTTGTTGGGCTTGGGTATGAGTATTGTCTTGGCCGTCTTCCACTGCCGCGGGAGGCTGCCGGCTCGCCAGTGCTCGTTGAAGTACTTCGTGAGCGATGTTATGGCCGCGTCGCTCAGGTTCCGCAGCGCCTTGTTCGTGACGCGGTCCGGGCCCGCCGCCGACCGGCAGTTGAGGGCCTGGGTGGCGCGCCGGACCTCCCACTCCTCGATGTCGCGGTCGAGCGAGGGAGGGGTTGGGCGGGCCGGCGTACTCTCCGTGCTGTTCTCTCCTCGCGGGTCTCGGGAAGGTAGCGCTCGTTGAGGCGTTTGTGCACTTCCCGCTCCCCGAGCTCTTTCGTCGCCGCGTACATGATCTGCGCGAGCCGGTGTCGTTGGTATTCCTTGCTTTGGCTTTCGTCCATCAGGTGGCGGAGGAGTTTCCACGTGCCCCCTCGGTGGAGCTGGCCGTCGGCCTCGTTGCACAGCTCGAACCACTGCTGCGCGCACAGCTTAGTCAGCTCTGCTCTTAATAAATCCCGAAGCGAAGGCGTCAAAGGCGAGACTCGCGGGCGCAGACGAGCGCCGCCGATGAAGGCGGCGCAGCGTTCGTAAGACAATCTTCGGAAGCGCGTACGATTATCGCCTCCTGTATTTTTTCAATGTTAAATGCATCAACTCCAAGCGGCCAACCAAGACCCTTCCATCTACACCGGCCTCTATCCCCCAACCCAGGTAGTACAAAAGAGCTTAAGTACGTCTACTATCAGGATTTTTCCGGACGAAAGAAACGGCTTGTAAACAACCCAGACAATCCCATAACGCTTTCGCGGCGTTTTAGAGAGGTCTTAAATCACGTCTAATGTCCAGCGGGTATTACTATTTCTAGACAACTTATTTACCCGCCTTAAAACGTCTACGAAAATTGGTCTTAAAGTGGGATTTTGCAAGAGGTGTATAAGACTGTCAATGGGACTTTTCAATCGGCATTTTGGATGGTTTAAAGACGTCTCGATAATTACGTTCTAGAAAAAAGGTTTTGGAAAGACGATAAGAACCCGTTTTTTCTTGGGATATTTAGAGACGCATTTTACGCGTATAAAATAAGGCTGCACTAACCCGCTCCCCTACCACCTCCCCCCCTTCACCCGGAGGTGATGCTAGGCGTGAATGCGGCCGTTTTGCTGCACGCATTCGCAGTAAAAAGGCCTTTGGTTTGAGAAAACATTTTATTTCAGACCAAGCAATGGGGGAAAGTACTGAGCACAAAGATACCATTACCATTCCAAACACAATTCAGTGGAAAAATCTTCCTTGTACGTGCCTGAAGCATCATTATACAAATACACTAAGAATGGAGTGCACACAAAACGTTGAAAACAAAACGAAAAATGCAAGAAACTTTTACCATCACGTCAAAAACTTTGCTCATTTTCTTATAGATATTTGGAGGCAAGAATGTAGCAAAATAAAACATTGTACAAAAAAGGGTACATGCAATATTACGTCCACAACTTTGTACATTTGCGTATGGTTATTTGAAAGCAAGAATGCAACACAAATAAAACACTGATAAAAAACGGTCAATATCGCAACATTTTACCATCAAGTTAGGAACTTTATATATTTGCTTTTTTATGCCTAAACGGTAAAATCCAAGGAAAACCGGTTCTGCAAAAAATGACAGCCACTTGGGAAAGTGAAACAATTAAAAAAATTATTTGAAAGATAACATTGTAAAGAGTGTAAAGAGTGTAAACAAAATGGCTAGGCAGACTACCAGTGCTCACCTGACGCCAGCAACGTTAAAAACTTTTTCTACACAAATAAAAAGTCATGTGCAGCATGAAGACACTTTTCTCCTTGGAATAAGCACTACCAAAATCACTATAAGCACTGGTTAAACCCCCTTCTAAAAAATGACTACTGCAAATAGCACTTGCCAGCACAGTATAAAACGAGCATTCACTGGTCCGGATAACACAAACTGAAACAGTGCCGAAAAGCGCACGCAATGAAAAGGTAAATCAGTAACTGGACAAGTCAAATACGGATGACAGCCACTGCAGCTAAACAAATTAGCATCATTTATGTGCACTCTCTACCACCTTGGGTTACCCCGAATAATGAGGGCAAGGAAAAAGACTGCCCACTTGCGTTAGAGCAAACAGCAGTGTAGTCAGTTTTAAATGCAGAGCATTTCAGTAACTCACGATGTCACCCGCGTTGACGTCCGTAGTGGTAGTCCGCACCCCTCCCCCTACACTATATAAAAAAAATACTATCCGGCGCCTGGTTTCGATCCCTCGACCCTGCGGGCGGAACGCAATGTACGTGGTGCTCTACCCGCTGCGCCACAAAGCCGACACAAAATGGGAGGCTACGAACGCGCCTTATATCCTTGACTCATTCAAACTACGTCAAGAAGCTGCTGATACAACGCATTCACTACCACCAACTCCCCAAACACTAAACGTTAACGCAATACACCCACCCCCTAGCTATGCGACGCATTTACTCGAGTCCCCCTCGCGGGGAGATGGGCCCAATTTTTCCTACCCCGACATTTAACGTTTAGCTTCGTCTTCACTTGTCACGCGCGCCGCAAAACGCCGTTTCGCGGTAAGATTCCTCTGTCGCGCAAGGATGGGTCTGCGAGCCATTTTTGCGGCAAGGCACATTGCGGAAAACTCAACGCGCCAATCAGCGGGCGGTTCACGTCTGCTGTGAGGTCAGTGCTCTCCCCGGAAGTCGCCAGCGCGGAGCGTGCTCCCCCGTCGGAGAGGGCTTAGAACCGGTTCTCTCGGCCGCTGCTTCCACTTTTGCGCGCGCGCGCTCCCAGTAGTGCGGCCTTCAAAGAGCGGCGGCGTTTCTGACCTCGCGGCCCGGCGCGCGATTATTGCCGCAAGTTAGGACGTAACGAGGTTGGTACAACCACTTAATTGCTGTGCCAAATACCCGTACGTCGTGCTTTTTGATATGCCGGTTGGTCAAATTGCGTAACTGCCTTTTTCAGCCGTGCTGTACTGTAGGCGACCGGTCAAAAGCAAATCTTGTCCCATACCCATGAAGAAGGTACAGCCTCCACTTCATCCGTCTTCAGGAACCACACAATTGTAAAGGCTGCAACCAGGCACATTGCATTAAGCGCACTTGCGACACGGAAACCCTAAGTTTTGCACATTTAAGTAAACTGGCATTTACTGAAATTTGAGCAGGAAGTAACCTCCAGTTGTGAAATTAAGGAAGTCAAAAGCGCACGCATGAGAACAATGATGATAGCTTTTAAGCAGCTGTAAATAGACACAACGAAAATAATAAGAAGAAAATTCAATGCTGGCATTCATAGAAGAAATAGTTTAGAGCTGATATATTTTATAAATCGCTTAAAATATTCAAAAATAAGCATCGCGCGATATTTCCGCATTAAATTTAATGCTGCCCAACGAGCCTTGTCGCGAACCGGGTTTAAACATAATTACAGCGCTTAGCACGTCCATCATTGAGCTGGGACGGTATGTCGCCATAGCAGGTAGTGGTTGGAACGTGCGTACGCAATACCCGGCAATGCCTGGATTTGAAGTGTTGCAAAAAAAAAGAATAAACAGGTGCAAGTAAACCCTATATAGGGGCTTATCTGACAGGTAAGCGCCCTGACAGACAAATAAACAACACACACATGCGCGCGCCTGAAAGCCGCCGGCGTACGGGAGGACAAGAGAAATCTCGAGCAGGAAGTTGCGGGAGCAGACGACGTACCCTTGAGCCTTTGCGCTTTTTACCAGCCACATATTGGCGTTCCCTCTGAGGCATCAGTGTCCCATATCCCGATAAGATTGACACACGTAAGATAAGCCAAGTGAAAGAAGGGACGACCATCACCTCTGCTGCTACCTCAGTCTCCGCATAACATAATTGCGAAGGTGGTGGCATTTTTGATTATTTGTTAAGGCAACTTCGCTTGCGTCTCCTCGATTTCTATTTTTTAAGTGCGAATGCACTTTATAAGCGACCCCAAACCTTCCACCGCCGGCGGCGGCGGCGGCGTCCGCAGTCCTCCTCTCCCTAGCAACGGCGTGGAGCGGAGAGGAGCGTCGGTAGCAACGGCGCGGTGACGTCACTTCACCACGTGACCGCGCTCGCTCCGCCTCCTCGCCGTGGCTGCGCGGGTGCGCGCCGCTCCCCGCACCGCTCCTCGCGCCGTGACGTCATGGTATGACGTCACAGCGCGCCTCCTCTCCCCAGCAGCTGCCGCGCGCCTCTCTCTCCACCGTGACGTCACACTCTCTCCTCTCCCCCTCGCTCGGCTGCAGCTGCCGTGCGCCGCTGTCCCTCTCCCCTTGCGCTCGCCTCCTCTCTCAGCCACCTGGCTCGGCGCGCTCGGCGCGGCGTACCCCCCTATATATGCAGCGATAAACTGCCAGACCTCCGTGGGTCGGCTCGCGCGCGCTCACGGGCGAATGCCAACGGATTTTAACTTTACTCCCCCTCATAGCATCACCCCGTGCATTCGCACTTAACCATGTTCACCCTCGGGGAAATGCTTGGGAGTTTTTTCATCCACCACTTGCCCGACACCCGAGACAAGCTGCGAGTGCGAGTTGGCCAATGACGAGAACGGCTGTCCAGCCTGCCTGTGCCACGAAGAGGTTCCGCCCACCGCCTGCCCCAAGGTAAGACGTAGAGCCGACTGGCTGTCTTCGTTCAACAATGGGCTGTATGTGAATCCAATAGTTTTTAATATTGTTAGTCTATTCGATTCACAGGAAATTTGAAAATTACTTATTGTCACGCACGTGGAATGTAGTTTGACTAATCTAGTAACTCCAGCCTCCAAGCTGAAGAAGAAGAAGAACGGGTACGTTCGAAGAAAAAGGGAAGAAAGACGCTGGGACATCTCGACGGTTTTGGACAATCCGCGCACTAGTCTTCCTTCCGCCTCAAGAGACGTTCTGCAAATCAACCTATCCCGGACGTAACATATTGGTGAAGGTGCTGGGTACGCAACAACGGAACCACAAGGCGTGCGCCAAAGCCAACGTCTTGCGGGCCTGCCACCAGCGCTCTGTACCATGCCTCCGCGCGGTGATAGTCATCAGCCGCAAACGGCGCCAATGGCCAGCTGGCATCCCCAACGAGAACCACGAGGCTTTTGGGGGAAAGAGGGAGAAGACGTTGAGGAGTGGCTGACACACTTCAAGAGGGTCAGTCGCTACAACCGCTGGGACGCCTCTGCTCAGCTCTCGAACGTTGTGTTTTCCTTAAATGGAACAGCGCTCACGTGGTTTGAAAACCAGGAAGAGAAGCTTACAACTTGGGACTGATTTGTGGAAGAGATATTAGCCCATTTCGGCGACTCCGCCGCAAAGAAGAAGAAAGCAGAGCAGGCACTGCTTCAGCGGGATCAAGTTCCCGGCGAGACGTGTACCACATATATCGAGGAAGTACTAAAGCTATGTCGAGTCGTCAGCCCACAGATGTCGGAGGAAGACAAAGTTGGCCATCTTCTAAAAGCCGAATACGCATACCATTTCCTGATAAGCCGGGAAAAACTAGAGTGCGTGGCGGACGTAATCCAGCAATGTCGTACCTTTGAGGCATCGAAAACCCGCCGCATTACCCCTAAGTTCGGCCACGTCACCAACGTCCCCACCGTCGCAACTGTTGACGATAACCCTCCGCCTGACTTGGCTGACACTATCCGCCGCATCGTGCGCGAAGAACTGGCGCGACACCAGGCACACGAAGACAATGTCGACCGCGGGCATACGCGTAAGACTACTTTATCCAAGAGGTGCAGGCGAACACTCTCCAGCCCACCAACGCCGGCTTCAATGACCGGAACTTTGTCACTGAGAGAGAAAGTTCTCGGCGTGTTCGTGACCACGAGTCAGCCGGGTACGGTCCCGAGAATTCCCGTCGCCGTCCCCAACGACCCAATTATCCTCCACGTTTCCATGACGCGTATGACGAATACACCAGTGGCCGTGAGCGCGAACCGCCTGTTTGCTACTAATGTGGCGTGGCTGGCCACATATCCCGCTACTGCCATCGTCGACGCCAAGGAACAAGGTACGAGTCCCAACGCGTGTTCTACCGCTCTGAGGCTGGGGATTCCCGCTACGATTACCACTGGCCGACGAGCTTATTTTCCGGGGGACAACCACCGACACGTCACAATTCACCGTCACGTCATGATTCACCGGCTTCAGACCGCAGCGTTACACCGAATACCCTTCGCCAGCGACGTTCGCCTTCACCTCGGCGTAGGTCACCGCCGCCGGGAAACTGGCGTGACCAATGGAGGTGAGGTTGCTGGGCAAATCACGTCTACTATACCTCCGACCGGACTGTCTACGATGGAAGTACCTTTGCCCGTTCTCATGCTCAAAAACAAAGTTGGAATTGTTGATTCAGGGGCTAGAGCTTCTGTGATGAGTACTGATTTTAAAAATAGGCTTGGACGTAAGGTGATGTTTAGTTGGGACAAGGTGGCTACATTTCGCGGTGTAGGTGGTGAGTCGCTGCGACCTCTCGGCGTATGCTCGGTGAATCTTTGCTTCAGAGGTCAGTACTTCACGGCGGAGTTAACAGTGCTCCCACGCTCAACCCACGACGTGATACTTGGGATTAATTTTTTGAAGCAGTGTGGTGCGAAAGCTGACTGTAAAAATGGCGAAATTTTCATTGACGGGGCTGCTTTATCTGCACTTGTTGAAGACACTGCTTGCCATTAGAGCGCCCTTAGCGTTTGAGAGGACACAATCATTCCCGCGCGGTGTGCCCTATTTGTGAGAGTTGCATGGCCGGGCTCCCCGCTGCGTGATTTCGACGCTGTAGTAGAGCCTATAACCCAGAATTGTGCCAAGAAGAACGTCCTAGTTCCCCGTGCCGCCATTTAAGTTTGTCGGGGGTCAGTCCCACTTGAGGACAGTCAACTATTCCAGCGAATCAGTAATGTTACCTCGTCGTGTCAATGTTGCCCACGGAACTGCAGTATATACCCACTTCGATAGCCGTTTTAACTGAAGAATCGGGCCCATCCGTTCACACTCACCCAATGGACTCCTCCAAGCTTCTCGACATGATTAACAAGTCACCTTGAACCGGATGAACGGCGCGCCCTATTCGACGTTCTCTCCAAGCACGCGAGTGTTTTCGATTTTTCTCAGCAGGAACGGGTCTTGTAATTCCTGCTACCCGGACTCACCACTCAATAAATACTGGAGGAGCACGCCCAATTCGCCAAAAACCTTACCAAACCAAAAACCAAAAACCTTCCCGTCCGAGCGACGAGTAATCAACGAGCAAGTCCAGGAAATGCTGAGAAATGGCGTCATTAAAGAATCCTGCAGTCCCTGGGCAGCAGTACCTGTCATTCTTGTGAAAGAAAAACGACGGTTCATGGCGATTTTGCGTAGATTATCAACGTCTCAATGCTATAACCAAGAAAGATGTTTACCCGCTGCCCCGACGACGCCATAGACTGCTTCCATTCAGCATCTTACTTATCCTCCGTTGACTTGATATCAATGCGAAGCCGTACGAGTCTAATACCCCCATTTCTCGCGCCCATGTACACAACTCGGGGAACTCGCGTTCAGGGTATGGAAAAATTCTTAAATAAAAGGATTTTAGGGCTCTCATATTTTGACATCAGACAGTCTCTTCCCAGCAATGTCTTAGTGCTTAGACGTGAAGCCGAGTTTAAAGGGGGCCGAAGTAAGCTTCCGAAGGTCGCGATTTCAAGGGCGCAATCGTTAGATTACGTATTCACGACAACGTATACCCAATATTACACCTCCTCGACGAAGTGCATGGGCAGTATACAAACAAGCAAAAAAAGACAGTCCTTTCTTTCGTTCTTTACATGTGAATCATCGCATTCGAGAGCGCACTGGCGTATCTTTACCAGGATCATAGAGTTTCTTAGTAAGTATACTGTATATTGTAAGAAACTCTATGACAAGGATGGCAAGGCGTCTACGCAGGGGTATGCTGCAGCCAACCAGCGTTCGCGGCTGTGGGGGAAGCCGCCGGTGCACGTTTCGGCGGTGAATTCGAGCAGCGGATGCGAGCGACACTCGATTCCGGCCGTGGCCGATCGTCGCCATCCGTCTCACGAGCTTAGCATGAGTCTGTAGGTGTAGCGGGTCGATTAGGTGATAAGATTAACGATGAAAAGCACGGGGCGACTGTGCAGGCGGAAACGCCGCTACACGCGCCACCGCGGCAAGCATTTGCGTGCACAGCGGACCAGTGTCCACTGTGAACAGGTCCTATCTTGTGCAGGTGCTGTAACTTATCCCCGCGCACCGGAGGAGGTTTATTCCTGAAAACTAGTTTACGAATGTCTGAAATATGGCGGGAAAAATTGTAACTATAGATATAACTGCGGCGATGCTAAGCCTACCTGCGCCTTGGCGCTGCATGCAAGTAACGCTAGCGAGACGCTATTTTGTCCTTGAAACGCTAATTTGTAAAACTGACGTGCCTACGCAAGCGCGGCAGAAGCGAGAAGCCCGGCCGCCAGGAAGCTGCTGCGGGCGTGCCGAGCGGTGGCCCCGCTCGGCACAGCCAGTAGTTGGCAGAGCATGCGCGCCGGCTGCTAAAAAAACCGTGACGTACTTCCAAGCGGAGCCGATGGCTGGGCGTATCTCGGAGCGACAAGGTTCTTGTCATGGAGGGAAAAAAAGCTTAGGAGTGGCCCTGACGACACACCCAGCGCAGCCGGAAACGCCATTTTTGTAAGTCGAATGGCGGGCTCTTTTTCCCTCTCCGTCCTGTATCGCCTCTCTTGTCGTCTGCATCTGCCAGCGCCGAGCCGGCGGAAATCAGCTGATAGGCAGGTAGAAGCTAGACCGTTTTGCAGCGCGTGACCGTGAACCTAAACGCGCGGTTACACCGTTACACGGCCTTCAGTGTGGCCGCAGCAGTTTTGCGAAGCGGCTGCAAGTCGCGATCGGTACCCAAGGAATTGGGCGTCACTTTCGCCGGTTAGTGCATCCTTCCGCTGACTAGTATTGCTGTACATTGGTGTGCATTCATCCTTTGTTTGCAATCCCCGCCGTTTATAGGTTCCCAAGCGATGGAGAACGCCGCAAACAGTGGGCGAACGCCGTGCGGCTACCGGACTAGAAAGTGCCCAAGTTTGCGTTGCAGTTTTACTGGCAATCCCAGAGATGACAATTCAATTAAACAGCCGTTCTATATATATAGGTAAGCAGCACTTCATGCAGATTTCAAGCTAAAAAATTGTGGAATGTTTTTGCCGTTGTTCGCGTGCCTTCGATAGAATTTTTTGCGGAGGAGGAGGAGGAGGAGGCAAAACGTTTTATCGAGCAAAAAAAAGGAGAGGGTGGGTGGCGTCAATAAACTTTTTTTCGCCAAGTTTCAACTTTTATCAGTGTCAATAAATTCAAGGTGATATCAGTTGAAAACGTTCACACACTAACCTCGCAGTCTGAAGCGTTGAAAAGCGAAATCCAGAGCGAGACCACAAAAAGATCCAGATTCCAGATCCAGCACTCTTCCAGTCAACAGACGGACACCTACTAAGGTAATAGGACGATGGAATTATATCAACTGGGAATCTACCTTGTAACAATTGCAAAGGCACTGCCGCGCATTGCCGGCCTAGCAAACTACATGCAGCGGCGATAACCAAAAAATTGAGTTGCGAATAGTTCGGTTGCAAGTCGCCTACGTACTGAACACCGTGTATCACTTCCCGAAAATCTACCTGACGGGTGTCCGCGCGTACGAAGGGGCGGCGCGTTCACGATATCTGGACTTCAATAGGCGCGTCACTTCAAAAGCTTGACGCGGTACAAGGTGCACTTGCAAGTAGAAATTTAATGACATATTCGCATCGGCGCAGCTGTCGCAACTCGCAGCATCCTTTTCGAGTTCCGCAAGACCACAGCGCAGCAAAGCGAAGCAGCAATCTTCGCAATCGGACGACAAGGCAGGCGCTGCCTTTCCTCCATGACTGGCGGACGGCGGGCGGGCCGTTGCTAGGACGCCGTTGCTAACGCGACTTCCAATGGCCGCCGAAAACACGTGACTTCCTCCACACTTTTGCCAATGCGCGGGGATAGCTGGGGGCCTCTCCTAAGCTTTTTTTTCCTCCATGGTCCTTGTGTTGTTATTCTAGGTGGTCTTGCGGCGGGGCGGTGACGTCACAGCCTCCACAGTGCTTTGGAGGCGCGAAGAGAGGGTGAAAGCTACAGGCATTATTTCTGGCCCTTTTAACTGAGGAATAACTCCGCTAATACACAACGCTTTTAAACAATTTTGCGGGAGGACGTTCTTGGATAGTGAGTGAGTGACTTGATTAAAGGAGAGGCCATGAGGCCTTGGAGGGAGCAAGGATGAGGGGAGAAGGGGAAGGTCGCAGCTCACACACTGAACACAGTTGCAGTGTTGGGGTCCCCAATCACAAAATGAACACATTAAAGTCAGTCAGTGGCACCGAAATGCACAGTTCACACTGTAAACAGTGCGGTTCACACTGAAGGCAGTGCACTGTAGGCAGAACGGGGAAGTCGACCAGGCCGTTACTCCAGCGTTCGCGCACGTAAAATCGCAACCTTTGGAACCCTGCCTTTGCAAGGTGGCGTTCCCACATTGTGTGTAGCACAGTGAAGCATGGCTGTCTTCGGTGAGAGTGTGTTTATAGCCCCACTTAGGACATGGCTTCAATTCCCGGCCGCGGCGGCCGTTCTGATGGAGGCGAAAAGCAAAACCGCCCTCGTGTGTGCGAGGTTTCGGCGTACGTTAAAGATCCCCTGGTGGTGAAAATTAATCAGGAGCCCTCACTACGGCGCGCCTCGTCGTCTGCGTTGTGTAGGCGCGTTAAACCCTACAATCAATCATTCCCACTTTATGCTCCTCTCCACAGCCTCCTCCCACCCATGAGTTGTGTCAGAGTCCTTCAATGCTTTACTGGTCACGAAACTGCTCCGTAACTCAATGGGAGAGCTTCATATGCTGCGTTTGGCCGCCGCGCGGTGGCGCCACCCTCTCACTGAGGTCACTCCTCGGGCGGCGTTGCGCTGGCTCGAACGGCGGAGCCGCGGCGAGTTGTGTTTGTTTTGTGCGGGAAAAAAATGTAACGTGCATATCGCGCTCTTGTGATGCGACTTAAGTAGTGCAATGACGATGCCGAACATGAGTTGCCTCCCGGGATGTCGTTCCTTGTACAACGATACCACAGAAAATTTTTCCTTGTTCTGTTGACCGAGCGACGGGCACCTGTGTGAGAAATGGAGGGGCGCCATTCCAAGGCAAGCAACGGGAGATTTCAGCTTCGATTATAAGTGTGCGACAGTGTGTGGAAATGCACTGTGTGTGAGAATGTAAAAAACAATGTACCCTTTTGAGAGCATCGTGGACCTAGAATTGTACAAGGCTAACTTAAAGCCGGATTTGTCATATCAGTCAGGTTGTAGCGGTGCTTCATTGCCTGTTTGCAAACTTGTATTACCTTGCGCTCAGGCTCGCGTGTAAAATAGCTTTGGGACGTCCTTGTGCTTTTACTTTTCATATTTCCGCTAATTATCCCTTAGGGTTCGTTTGTTTTGTAACCGCACGTGGCCGATTCCGGGTTCTTATCTGGCGTTTCCACCGGAGCGGCCGTTTGCTCTTTTTGTCGTACGACCCGTCGGGCAATATTGTTTGATATGGAAGGGTGCCACCTTGTCGATAACTTGATTTTTTGTTTCTTCGACAATGTTCTCGATCCTATTTCCATGGATCTGAAATTACGTTCCAAGAGTAATGCATGCATAGCAAACGCCGCGCAACTCCCTTTATCGACGTTCATCTGTTCACGTCACACTGCGGACTGCTTCTTCGACGTTTGTGTTTCATTCTAGTCTTTTGTAGTGCAGGAGATCGCTAGTTCGCTGCGTTCAGAAAACCTTTGCGTCGTTTTTGGCTACGCGGCAATATTCTGTTTCCTTCGTGTGCTGCACATCGCAGCGCGAAAAAATAAAGTTTTGTACGCTGGACCTTTAGGACAAACATGCTACCACAGTCCTTTTTTCGGGTAATATGCATCCTACACATAACAGGGAGCGGCGAGAGGCCAGAGCCCGTGCCCTGCAAAGACGCTTTGCGAAAGTCGAGAACGTTGCTTATGCGGACGCGGCTGATTACGCTGGTCGCGAGGCAATGGCCATAGCGGTGGTCAACAATCAGGGCAACACCATCGCCTCCTGCTCTATCTGAGCGAGAGGCTCGGTGGTTGGAGAAGAGGTAGCCATTGCTTTAGCCATGGTTGCCTCCATAAAAATCAAGAGAATCATCAGCGACTCTCAATCAGCAATTCTAAATTTCTCACGAGGACACATATCAAGGGAGGCGTCCGCAATCCTCATTTCTGGTCTCCACCTCGAAAACCGGACAGGCAAGATCAACTTAATTTGGACCCCCGCCCACTCCGGCCTTGCAGGGAACGAGTCTGCGCACGAATCCGCTCGAGGCTTTACCGACCGAGCGGACGGCCCTTCCGATGCGGAACTCGTCCCAATGTCAGGCAGGGACAGGCTGTTATGGTACAGGGATATCACCGGTCATTACCGTTTAGGCCGGGCCCGCTTCCCACCCGCGCACCCATCCCTCAGTAAACGGCATTCGGTGGTCTGGCGACTGCTACAGACCCACTCGTACCCAAATCCCCTAGTGTATAGCTATTGCTACCCAGAGCGCTATTCCCCCCAGTGTCATAGATGTCAGGAACGAGCGGACCTGGCTCACATGCTATGGCAGTGTCCGCAGGCGAACACAAATGGCCGCACAATCACTAACAGTGAGCAGTGGGAGACCGTGCTGCTCAGCTCCAGCCCGGAAGATCAACTCTGGGCCGTCCAGCTGGCTGAGGACGCTGCCAAAGCCCAAGGGCTCACGGCCGACGACTAAGCTACACAGCTGGCAAATTGAAATAAAGTTTACTCTATCTCTATACGCTGGACCACGTCTTTTGTCTCCCTTCGTAACATTGAAATTTTTTGTTGCGTGCGATAAATCAGTTTCATTGTTCTTTTTTCGCTTCCGGTTTTTGCAAGGATTACAAAGCGTGGAAGCAGAAAGACACATGGTGCAACATATATCTCTTCGTGTTTTGATCCTTAGCGTTTGCAGCGTTTTTAGATGTTCTCAAGTATGTACCCACTCATCGAAACGACAATACTATTGGGCTATCTCTTATCGTTCTGTGCATTCCAGAGCAATCAACGGATTCATTAAGCGTCGTCTGAACGACGCGTACTTGGTTTCTTTCAGTTTTTTTATTGTATTATCGATAGGCCCGCAGCAGTCCGTGACTACACAGCTACTGTATGTGTGGTATTTACAACTTTGCTTCAAGAAAAGAAGCAATATAGATTTAAAATCCGTAAACATGACGCCGCAGCGCTTGTGCCAGAGCGGCGGAAGTTTACGGTAACTAACTTCGAAAAATAAAACCCCATTGAAGGCAGGTGATAAACACAATAACTGGACTATTCATCGCTTACTACTACGAAAAAAAAACACACACTTAGCGCGCAGACACCACAAGCAGCGAGCGTTTGCACGCCAAGAGCTGGCCAATACGCCGCACGCGCGGCGGCTGGATGACCTTCGGTGCGGCGGTGGCGCCTGTAGCGGCACGCGCGGTCCCTATATGAAGCGAGCACCGAAGTTTCGTGACCAGTAAAGCATTGAAAGACTCTGGTTGTGTATACTTCTCGCCACGCGCGCCGTCCATTTCCCGCCCCCTGGCGATTTTTATACGTGCATTTAGGGTGTGGGGGGGGACGTGCGCGTGCAGGCAGCCATCACGCGCTCACCACTGCTATACCCGTTCTGCTGTGGGGAGCGGGAGATATCTCAACGTGGACGACTCACAGCCCATTGCGACCTGACTGTTGCCCTCTGGGGTCAAGCGGTTTGGTTGGTGTGTTAGACAGCAAGATGCCCACTTCCATGGGAGGGAAACGGACAGCCCCACGTTTGTCCCTTTGAATTAAACTCTAACCTTTCGAACTTTCACTGAGCTAATTAGCTAGGAAGTATGCTCAAACGGAAATTACAAACGTGTTTTGTTCCGTGCACTATCTGAACTGCGCCCAGCTTGGCTCGTCATCTAGACCCACAAACTGTGAGCGAAGTGATTCTTTTTTTTTTTTGCAATATCTTCAAATAGTGTAGTTTGGCTGAAGATTTTGTTGTACTACAAACATGCGAACTAGAATCGGCTGCGAAACAAGCAGTAGACCCGAGATATATATCTGTACTTTACTTTACTTGCGTGCATGAAACCCTTCAAACAGCTGTGCATTGTATAAAACGCTATCATGGTGGTGTAAAAGCGATCTGCGCAGATAAGTTTGCTTCAGTCCTACCTTCGTGTTTAACCTGTTGTTATCGTTAGTAGCTCTACCAGCTCGCCATAGTAAGGTCTCGGTCGCTTTAAAGACATTCAACATGGCCACATGGAGGGCAAAAAAATGTCTATGTCTGGAGTCAGCTGAGTGAAAAATTCTTGTTTAGCATGAAATGCATACAGTTCCATTTAAAATTGTGAATGTAGGCTGCTACGACCTCTTAGCAGCACTACGCACAGTACGGACACTACGGAGAGCCCAGCCAAGCCGTGACATTTGTGTGTTATGAACATCGCGTATCTTTTAAGGCACTTGGGTAACCGCTGAAGCAGGACGTTTATTCTGACGCACAGCCGTCTCCAAACACGGACATTAGAAGCGATGACACGATCAGGCGAGAAAGGTTCCTCGAAGTGTTTGATGATGGGGATAGTGTGAAGGTGAAATAAATAAGTTTCCACACTTTGGAGCTTCGAGCTCATACTAATTTCTCTTGCCAGTGAAGGGGGCCTCCTGGCCGCAATTACGATATATTCAGAACTCTATCTAACAAAACCTGTGGATTGTACATTGTGAATGGAAATACACCACTCAAAGCAGCAACACACGCTCATTAATGCAAACAATGCCAAAAATAGTAAAACAGGTATCGATGCACCTCATACACTTTTTCAAAGTGCAATTCGTGACATCCCAAATCGTCAATGGTGAAGCGCGGGGATTGGTAAAGCTTGGTTCAGCCTTTACGAAATAAACACCAAGGTGGCAGGGACACGTAAACATAAAACAAATCTACGTGGCAGCTTTTTCTGCTGATGATGCCCTTTTCCAAGGACATGAACCTCAGCCAGAAAACATAAAATTGGATGCCTCAGCACCTCGCTCAGGGGGAGGCTCGTCTGTTTCCAGTTCACTGAAAAGCGACAAATGGCAGCACTAATAGTCTATTTTTAGACAAACAGGGTATTCTTGACCATCATACATATGCAGGGAGAGCTCCTCACAAGATAATCTTTTCAAGAAAACACAGTTATTCAGCCATTATTGTCCCTTTATTAGAAACTTTGACAACAGTGACTGATCTTACCGCAGTGGCTCTTTTATAATGCCGAACAGCTTTAGCTCCACAATAGTTGTGCACCTCATGTGTGAAAGGTACAGTGATGGAAGCGGCATTTTACTTCTCGGAGCAGCTGTTGGAGCAGGCAAAATTCCAGTTTGGAGCAGCCATAAGCCACTTTGGAGCAGATGCCAAAATATGCTTCAATACAGTTATAAGGGTGCATATAATTCACAAGAAAACCGTTAAAGTTACCAATATTTATTACGCTCCATACTGCATGTAAAAACCAACGATCAAATGCAGCAGGTACATCATTTCAAAAATCCCCCCATCCCCAACCCCTCACGCGAGCAGTGGGAGAATACGCTGGCCAGCTCTTCTCCTGAAACGCAGCTTTTGCTAGTGGAAAGGGCGAAGACAGCCGGTCGTACCAACGGAGTCTTGGACTGAAGACCCCGACCACAAATATGCTCACTTCAACTGTGATTAAAGTTTCTCTCTCTCTCTCTCTCTGAACAAGATATCTGTTGCCTTGAACTTTTAGATAAAAATACTCGAGGCACATCACTAAACTGTCCCAGTTTGAAAACGTACATTTCCACTTGCAGCCAAAAACTAATACAATTAGAGCAAAAGCCAAAAAGTCACAGCCATCCTTACGTCACATTTTAAAAAAATTGAACATTTTAACTTCCAGGTTTGTCTGCATATGTAGTTCGGCTACACCACAAACGTTGGAGTTGGACCAATGCAGCATTTAATAGAAAATGATTGCAGAAAAATATAAAGCCGATAATAATACTAACCTACAATGTTAACAAGACTAGTACACACCACAAAGAACCGTTCATATGTTCTTTGTGACAAACATGGCAATGCCCCAAGGCGGCCGTAAAGCCATAAAAAAAGCCATGGACGATTACAGATAAAGAAGGCCATGTCTACAGATGCGCAGACACATCGCAGCAAACTCGGTTTACAAGCGGGTTTGACTTGGATGTTTAAATAAAGGTGATGACACTAGACAAGATTATTTTCAGTTTTGCACCCGAGAGTTAAGGCGCATTCCCACTGGCGATGCGCCTCGTCGCGCGACTAAAAGCGACGTCGCAAAGCGACGAGCCGGCCGTCGCTTTTCGGCGTTTTGCGACGGCGGAGCCGATCGCTCTCGGTCCGAATTCCCTCGTCGCGCGACGGGCCCCCGCAAACCGGTAAGCCAATCATGGCCGCGGAGTAGGCGGACGTAGCGGAAACGAAACGTTTCTTTACATCCGGTATGCAAACGCTTGGGGGCGGGAGGGCGAGGATAGAGTGTACTAGTACACTCTAGCGGCCGAGCCGCCGCCGCCCGCCGCTGGCTCGCTCGGCCAGGCGCTTGGCCCGCCATCGCTGTACCCGCCGGGTCGGGCCGGCGAGCAACTACCCGTGTGCATTGGTTCTTTGGTCAGTGGCTTCAGCGTACGCGTGCACTAATCAACAAATAGCGTGGAACTCATCAGTGTGGAGAAGCGTGTATGGATTGTAAATAGAGCTAGGTGGACAGCGAGACGGTAGGTTGACTTGCAGCCTCTTCGTCTAGCGGCGACTGGTAAACACGCGTAGAGTTCGGAGGCGTCAGAACGTTGCGCCTGTGAAAAGAAGCGAATTTGTGGGCCGTGATGCGGTGTTGTGGCGTGGAAAGCAAGCGTGTGCATTTCTTCGTGCAATAATATGTTGAAAAGAGCCTTCGTGAGTTTGTTATTTTCTGCTCCTCCCGCAACCCGCAAATGCTTTCGGCATTGCTCCAAGTTAGTAGCATGTGTTTTAGTTTGATTTCTACCTGCTTTTGTCGCGTATTCTTTGACTTCGAATGGTTGACGCACCAACGAGGTCGTATGTACAAGTCGGGAAGCAGCTGCGCTGAACACAGTCGCATCATCGCTCATCGCAAGTGCGAACACCACCTCAAGGCCTCATCGCGCGACGAGACAAATCGCCAGTGGGAATGTGCCTTTAAAAGTGCTACCACACGCTTTCGAAATGCCCCTTCGGAGCACGTTTGGAGCAAAAATCCCTTAAAACAACCATTTGGAGCAGCATGGAGCAGAAGTTTCGTCTTGGAGCAGTTTGGAGCGATTGGAGCAGCACTTCCATCACTGAAGGTACAGAGCTCGCATTAGTGTACGTGTCAAGGACCCAGAGCTGCTTATCGCCAAAGGTGCTCATCGATCTCTCACACCTTCCAGGTCAGGTGCAATGTTGGCCTGGACGACGAATGCTTGGTGGAGGTAGAGAACTGCTGCAAAATCTGCAAGTGCACCCCACATACTACCACAGATCCCGGTCTCTTAAGCACGTCATTCAAGCACGCTACAAGAACACCCATTTCAACTAGAACGTCGAAGAACCAACTATATGTGCGAAGAACTGAGAACACACAGGCTCTGAAAATGGAATGCGGGCCCCTTTCGCAACTTGTGTAACATTCCAAGAAAACTCGTCGCTCCTGCCACCTAGGACCACCAAGTAGTCATTTAGCCAGCTGGCACACGAGCAATAAAGGGCGATCCATGTGAACTGAGGCGTGGTGTTTTCTTTTCTCTTTTTTTTGAGTGTGTGTTACATGGATTCCAATGTAAGTTGACTTTGTGGCGATCATGGAGGAAATTGTGAATTGCATGGTGCGGAAACATACAAATTTGCATCTGGTTCGTTAAATTTAGTAAAAAATCATACAAATCTCCACAGTTCTTTATTTTGGAATTGCGCTCAATCAAATAACCTAAGGCTCCACCACATTTAAACTGAAGGCTCTATTTGCACCAAACTATTAGAAGTCCAACTTGAAAATGTTGCGCACCCGGGACGATGCTTTTGCACTGCCACTTGTAAGAAATCTTACATGTCCCTGCTGAATTTTACTGACTGCCGTTTTACCTAACGTCGCATTATTAAACACCCCCTGAGCCACAGGCGTTTTCTTGAAGCCATTTTAACAAACACTCCCTCAACGTTGCATTTACACATTTATTTATGGGTCTTTAAAGGGGCCATGAAAGCAAAATACAAGTTTGGTTAACTTCACTTTCCCGCATTTTTCTACGGTGTCACAGAATCCTGTATGTGCAACAGGTGGCTGCTAGCCTATATGTTACTCGAATGCTAAAGTGCAGTTAACACACTCCATTAACCAACTATTTACCATAACACGTCAGTGCGGCATGAAATTTGAAAGATTTTTACCATCCCTTGGGTTTCTCTCAGTTAAAGACGTCTTCCGTTGCTGAAATGTAGCTGGGTGAGTTGGAAAAGCTAGTTCTTTGAAACTGAACGAAGTTGCATGGTGTCTTCATACCCCTTTTTAGTCAGTTATTTCAACAATTTGTAGCTGTCCTTTCTTTTTCAACTCCTGAAGCACCTTTGCTTCAATCCTGGATTCAGAAGAAAATAGCCACCCATAGACAGGATTATAATAAACTACTCGAGCAGTGTATCACGTGGCCACCGCACTACTGCTATGCCACACAGCATAGCAACTGCTGGGGTCATAAGTAGTGCAGCAAGCACACACGCGCTGCTCACACCAATTCTTCCAGTCTGAGAAATCCTTTGCCTTTAAAGACAATCATTGGAGGTGACTTTTTTTTCTGTCATAAGCCAAATGACTTTAAGTACATGATGCCAACAGTGAATCAAGTACTAAATGCTCCCAGTGCATATACAGTGCACGTGAGAAAAGTGGAAAATTTCTCAATTTTTCGATACAAAAAAAGTAGTGTCATTATTAAACCTATTCACCAATGCAGCCTACACACCACGAAAACATTCCCTGGCTGTTCACACTGTAACCTCTCACAAAAGCTGCTTTTATTGCCATATTATATCAGTATACTTACCACACTCCACCATTTCCTTTAGACATGTCCTACTTTTGCCTTTTATCAAAATTTCACACCATCGTTTCAACAACAGTAAAATGTTGTCATAGACCCCCATCAACTGATCCAGAGCAGACTTCCAAAGCAGCCATTTATTCACTTAAAAACAGCATAGTTTCAGCACTGCGGGTACTCACTCAATAATACCACTACCAAGACTGGAAGAAAGCAATGTGATGCACACTTCATCACAGTGTGCATGACAAACTATACTTTTAAATCTCATGCTTTCTTCACTGCATTTAAAGTCGTCCCTACTTTCCTAATTATCCACTCCTCATCTGAGGCTTTTTCTCAATAACAGAATTAGACTACTACTGCTAATTGCTAGTGACTTTCTTTACTGTGCGATCATTACGGCCTTCTGCTGGACGATACATGCTTTGCACTGCACTGCACTCACACAATGCAATCCAACAACACCCCACACTATGCACTAGAGGAGCTCGTGGCATTTGCACGAATTCATTTCGAGAGGTTTTGAATTCATTTCGAATTCATTTCTCTTTCCCGAAATGGGAAAGAGAGAGGTGAGACGGTTAACCAAAAGAAAAGAACCTCAGGAAAAAACATTAGCAACACACAACTCAAACTCAAAATACTTCAGGCACTGAAGTGTCTGTACATGAACAAAAAACATGAGAAAAACATATAACAATAAACAAACTCAAAATAATACATATTCCTCTCAAACTTATGCCTTCTTATATGGTTTGAAGGTGAAAGGCGGCATTACAAGACAACTCCCACGGGAACCCAGTTTATTTGCTCACTATAGCTACTCGGACTACGGTCACTTATTGGGTTTGATGTGATGCCGAAGGCTTTCACTTTCAAAGTAGACGAACCTTGGGACATAATTGCACTCTACAGCACCTTCGGGTTGTTTCATGCTTGTTTGGTTTCCCTTCTAAACATTGCACAACGGATGGAGGTGAAGGCCGACCCGAAAGCCCCACGATGCTGGTGTACAGAGCTTACAACGTACGACACCCTGGATCAAAAATATCATGAAAGCGGGTGTCATGAGCGACCCCCCAAAGAGAAGGTCTGAGATAGGAAAACCCCAGACCCAAACAATAGGGGCAAGTCCTGAGAACAGTCAACTGTGAACAGGAGATGTCAAGAGACGGGACCCGAGGGGGTGCCCACCACAGAGCACGCAAAGGAAGATTGTGACGGTCGGAGACTGAAATGTCAGCGTTCTGGCAGGGAACTAACGGCTGACACTGCCTCTCGGGGAGCCTCTGGGTTCATATGCGGAGCAAAAACAGCGATAGCACATGCTGCCCACTGTGCCACTGGATACGAGGAAAAGGCCCCGTCTATACAGAGACGGTAGTACGCGCCAGTATCCGTGACATCCTGAAAGGCAACTCTGAGGAAATAACGGACATCCTCTTGCTGAGGTGGTGTGGGCGGCATAGACAGCTCACGAAGATCTCCATCCTGGGGATTACCAATAGAGGCATTGAGGTGTGCACTGCAATTGTGCTTGCCAATGTGAGGCTGAAAAGGTGGTGCCGGAAGACTATAAGCAAGACACGGCCACCTATCAGTGACTGCAAAGTTGGCCTCCATTACAATAAGGACAGGACACGTCTCATCAACAGAGTCACTGGACAATCCATGGTGCATTTTTTTTTATCGGGGAGGCCCGTTAAAGCTGGGGAGACTGACACCACTGACACATGCACATGGAGACCAAAAACAAGGGACAGGGGCCTGCACCACACCCAAGGAAGACTGATGGACCAAAACCCACATAGATGCAAGAGCAGGCCTAATCGGCATCAAATGGAGTTGGTTCAACTTATCGCGGAATCCCTAGAGAACATCCTTGCAAAGTAATGGCCTGGCCCTTAGGAGGCACCTGCAACGGAAACACCCATTACCAAAGGAGCCCACCACCACCCCCCATCTTTTCAGCAGGCCACAGCCTCCACTGCGGAGCCCCCAACCCAACAGAGTGGATATATACTGGAAAGGGAGAGAGCACCTCCTACTGATCTCCGGAAACACTGAGCTCGGAAGAGTTACCGGTGACACTGCACAACGAAAATAGTTAACACTGGCTTCCTAAACATTGCATGGAGTGAGGAAAGCACCAAAGTGGGAAGAGTTGTATGAAATTCTTGACCACGAGGCCATTACAATCCACTCCGTAGCTGAACTGCACCTGCCCAGCTCTGAGGAGTCTGCAATACACAGCAACTGGCACTTGATCAGCTGCATGAAGGAAGTTGATTGCAGAGGTGGAGGGGTGGCCGTGCTGTGGCGACACAGCAACGCATGGGCAAGATAAGAAAGACCAGGCCCGGAACGTCTACAGATCGCCGGAAATATCTTCAATATACTCACGATCATCGGTGTTGTATACAGTATACAACCCGCTCTTACGTTCCACCCTGTTGCGTTTTCCTGGCTCTTACGCTGTTTGGCATTCGGTCCCAGCATAGCTCCCATAGGATATAATGTATTGCGAACCCCGCTGTACGTCGCCAACTGTGGGCCCGTTCCCGTATGATGCGTCGCAACCTCACACTTCAAAGTTGCTTGGGGGCACCGCCATTTTGGCTTTTGATGAGTCTTGGCCAGGCTTTGTTACTGAACTGGCTACAAGAAGCAGCAAGCGAGTTGGAGAGGCCATCACTAGATGGACTGTGGTGATTGTTTGTGTGTGCAGTCTGTCTAGCCACGGCACATTGATCCTCCGCCAAGTGAAGGGTACCGGCCTGTGGATGGTAAGAATCTCGGCCTTGCCAAGAGGACCCCGGTGAGAGAATGAGCAAAGAGACTCCTTGTCTCCACAACCTGTCTTTCGCGTTGGTTTCCCCCGCACACCCGAAAACATCCGTCCTCCCCTCCCTCCCTCCCTGTTCACGGAAGATGAGCCGACGATGGGCAGCTACTTCGGCAAACTCGGCGGAAGACGAGGGACCTCCTGTGAAATGTGACGCGTGTGGGGGCGGTGGGCCCACTTGGAGGAGACTTGTTTCGCGGACTTGGATGGAGTGGGAACGGAAAACACTCCCTGCCAGTGCCGAGGATGGGAGCGAGTGGCGACGTTGGAAGTGCAAGTTGTGGAGTGTGTGGCGGCACTGGCACAGAGGGCAAGCTGTGAGGCTTGCGAGCAACTCGATAGCCGGATCGCTGACATTGAGGCGAAGCTTCAAGAGCTCGAGGTACCTCTTGGACCAGGCTGGACCCCGGTACGGCGAGAGAAAGCTTCGTCTCTTATGGTTACGGTCCAAGCGCGACGGGATATGCAAGCGGATGCGACCCCCCAAGATCCAAAGGAAGCGACACCTTAGAGTGCCTTAGAAGAACCCACGCAAGGGATCGGCGATAGGGACAAGGTAGCAGCACCAGAGTGCGTCGTCGGGCGATCAGCAGGTGAGGACTGCCACAGTGTAGGAAGCAGCTACCACCCCGATGCACAGTCCACGACGGGAGGGGACGACGCAATGCTGAAAGCTATCCCAAGCGAACTACCTGCTGACGCCCGGGAAAGTGAGCGGGGGGCAGGCAACAATAGGGTGCTTCAGAATACCCCAAGCAGCCGCACAGGCGTACAGCCGAAGCGGCACAAAATGCCCTGGCTACGCCCACTGCCTCGGGGTTACTAAGGAAGTAGCGGTAGTGGGAGACACTAATGTGGGACTGCTCGCGAAAGGCCTGGTGGCTGAATTGGGGTCTCCCCAGTGCATGGAAGCGGTCTACTGCAAGGGTGCAACAGTGGCCCAGTCGCTCAAGCTCGCTGAGGAGTATGAGTGACCAGCCAGACCAGTCCACCGACTGTGGGTGCTACATGTCGGACTGCCCGACTTGCTGGCCATGCCCACGGGTTTGTCGCCAGCAGAGAAGAAAGGAGGCCAGCTGACTCTCAGTGGGCTTCCCCAATATGAACGGAGCGAAAGGTGCACTGAAATGGGAAGAGCTGTACAGATTGATGGGTGAAGAGGATTCTCCCTGTACGCGGTTGCAGAAATCCACCTCCGGGATTCGGAAGAGCCACCAGTGGAAACGGGATGGCGTTGGGCAGGTAGCAACAGACCAGGATGCGGACACAAGAGCGGAGGTGTCGGGTTGCTGTGGTGCCGAGAAGCACCGTGGATCTGCAGTGAGCGGAGCAAGTGCGTGGACCATCTGAGGGCTACAGGCAACTTGCTTGGCATACCTGCTGCTGTCTGTCTAGTATACTTGTCAGTGCAAAACGCCCGACTAGAGCAGAATGTGGAGCTCGTTGCCTGTACGCTCAAGAGCACCCGGCGGCATGTTACAGACAAGGAGCTAGTGATACTTGGCGATTTCAACGCCCACCTAGCGGAATCGGATGGGTATACGGACAGGAATGGGCACCTCGTCCTTCAACTCGCGGACCAGCTAAACCTGGAAATTGCCAATTTGAGTGCACACTATGAGGGGCAGTACACGTGACGCACGTGGGGTAGCGCAACGGCGATTGACTACACACTAGAGTCGCCTCACCTTGTGGGCTTGCTGTGACGCATCCCCATAGACGAGGACGGCGTGCACAGCCTGAGTAGCGACCACAACCGCCTCCGGCTAGACTTCCCAAGCTCACATCCGGCGACCAAGAGAGTCAAGGGCAAATGCTCCCCCTTCCGGCCTTGGAAAGCGATGGAGGTTGCGGCCCAGGAGTTCGAGGAGAGCATGGAGTGGCGAGAAGCTACTTCGTACGAGCAATACGTCGAAGCTGTACGGCAGGTGATGCTCAAGCGCATCATTCATCGGACATCCAAGACAAAGATAAGCAAACAACGGAGGAACAAGGAGTTAGCGGAGGCGTGGCAGCCACGTCGACAGGCTAATCGGGCCCACCACCGACTGGTCAAAACGGGGGATTCCAAGGCGACTGCAGCGGCTTGGGCACTGTATCTTCAGCAGAACTACAAGGTACGGCTCTCGTACAAGCAAAGCTGGTGGACGCCAACCTGCATCAAATGCAGAACATTAGGGCGCATGAAAAGTTGGCGTTTCAGAAGTTTTGGTGTTATGTTCGTTCGCTGGACAGGAATGCTCAGCCACCCTTTGCTCTTGAAGATCCCGATACAGGACAGCCTGTCATGAACCTGAGGCAACACATCCCTGACTTCCTGTCAGCTCCGTATGGGTCTGCAGGAGAAACCGTCAAGCATATGCGGACGTCGCAGGGACAGGCTATTCGGGACCCGTCGGAACCAAAGTGGGA
The DNA here is from genome assembly GCA_013339765.2 of Haemaphysalis longicornis. Classification (NCBI taxonomy): domain Eukaryota; kingdom Metazoa; phylum Arthropoda; class Arachnida; order Ixodida; family Ixodidae; genus Haemaphysalis; species Haemaphysalis longicornis. Next base: position 3,915 of record JABSTR010001780.1, on the reverse strand, counting down.
GTGCACTAGCCGCAGCGTCGATCGGGCATTGTCCCACCTTCGTTCACTCACGGTGAAAAAACATCCCAGCTCGACTGCTAAAGCTACTCGGCCAGGACTCACGTGAGCAGCCTGCTGCCCTGTCCACGGGCACTATCAACGGTGCTGACGTACCACAGGCATGGCAATACGACCGCATGGCACTGATTCCAAAGCGTGGAGGCAAAGCAGAACACATAAGTGATTACCGCTCACTCACGGTCACGAGTGTCATGCACAGGGCCCTTACGCACATATTAAAGGATTAATCGACCAGATTTAGGGGAAATCCCCAAGGTGGAGTAAGGCTCTGCGAAGGAAAGTTTGACATTATTCGGAATGCAACCATACGGCTACAAGGAAAGGCTATACAGCTTCCTCAGAAACTTCACAGTTGAAGACAGGTGTCGAACCGGAACCGGAACCAAACCGAAAACCGGAACCGAACCCGAATTTTTTCCCGGAACCAGAACTGAACCGGAACCGTATTTTTACGCCATTTTGGAACTGAACCCGAACCGGAACGAATTGAAGGAACCGTTCCGAACGGTTCCGAACCGGTTCCGGGGCTCAAAACTGTAATTTCTAGTTTTCCATCCCGGTACCCTACCTTGCATCCGAAGATATTTTTACCATTCGCCAGACGGCACCACGCAATATTTTGCATAGTCTGCAGTTCCCAAGGCCCATAAGGTTCTCATTTATTATTACCCTAAATTTAATGTAAAGTCCGTATACACTATTAGTTTGCTTTAGGTATTGCCCATCTCCCCAAATTATCTTTTGCATTTACAATAACCTAAGTTAGAACGCATATTCCGTGGCAACATATCATGGGGTATTCTTTATGGTTTCTATCTGCAGTGTGTTTAAAATCGTGTGAAGTTTTCACGTTTTCAATTCGAATGCATCCGTGTCCGCTTGGGAAGGCCTTCAGGGACACCATCAACAATAAATCCGTATCTTCCACTTATTTTAGTTTGAGTGGGCACTTTATAAAAACAGCACTGAGACACAAACACTCACAGTTCTCTACGTCACCATCACTTTTTCTTGTACAGTGCCGTTGTGTCCTTTGGTTACTGCCCTAGGAGAACATGAGAATTGAAAAAAAAATTGGGGCCTCATTTTCACTTTTAAAGTAAATGCGAAAGCATTTCGATGCATGGATTTAAGTCGATTAACGCGCATTAGCGGGTAGACTAGGGTGGTTTAGTGAGATGAGTGAATGAACTAATGTGAATTAGTGGGACTGCGGTGTTGATTAATATGGATTAGAGGAATTAGCGGGTCAGTTAAGGCGGATTGGAGGGTTGGACCAAACATGATAGATTTGGGGTCCTTGGCATTTGTAAATTTTGCAGCGTTCTCTTTCTCGACCAATCAGGAAATTTAGTTACGCACAAAATAGCCGGAAAGTTATGTGTCGACCACCTGAATGCTATAAAAGGCCTTTTTTAAGCACGTATTACGCTCTTATGTTATTTCTCGCGTAAGATTTACATCTCGCAATGAAGTTAAAAACTAATTGCCTAATGCATGTCTTATATTCACCAAAAGGTTCTCAAAATGTGTATATATATGAGGTAAGACTAGGAAGCAACTAAACTGAAAGAAAAAAAAGGAACGATCAACTGGTTTGATGCGAAAGACACCCGATAGCATTCTCCGATACCTTCTCTTTCTTCGTGCTACCGTTCTGCAGCCTTCCACAGGTGTAGCATCTCAACCCCCAACACAGCCCTTTCCAAGCTGAGGAAGAGGCGATAGCACGTGCGCTTAGCCAAAGGGCCGCCAAAAGTCTAATAACAGACTCTTATCAGGCGTGGCGCAACTTTGCCAACAGTCTATTGCATGTTACATCACTTCGAATGAACAAGTAGAGACCACCAACGAGACCAGCCAGGATTGTATGGGCACCAGCTCATACTGGCATCGCCGGCAGACAAGATCACCAACCTCGTGGCTGGACATTTGACCCGCTTAGCCAGCGCTGATGAAGCCGAGCCCGAGCGCATGCATCCTGTATACATACCAGGAAATTAATTAGCACTATAGGCTCTCCCGTAGAACGTATTCCTTCCCGCACAAATCGCTAGCGAATAACCAGGAAAGATTATTCCGTGCACTGCGGATTAACACCTTCCCACACATCACCAGTCTTCACCTCTTTGACGGGACACAATTCTCTCCATTTCGTCGCTTCTTTGGGGAGCCTGGGAACCTCATACACACAGTAGGCGGCTCCGACAAGTCCACCCAACCTACACGTTTCCATAGAGATTTGGGAGAGAGCCTTGGCCAGCTCCGGCCTGGAAGATCAGTTTCTCTTGATGGAAACGACTGTCGACTCTACCCCTTGAATGAGGACGCCTCTCTGAAACTTTTCCTCGATTTATTTAAAGTTCATTTTCCCTCTCTCTGCGAGGGATAATTACTGCTGCTTGTGACTTCACTCAGCTATTATCTTTCGTAGAGCCCAACCGCTCTCACCTGTCGCTGAAGTGCCATTTAGTGCCATTTAGCAAGTTCCTATCTCCGGTGGTCCCTATCCAATGCCGTCCTGTACACGGCGTCCAATGAGTCATTAAAGCCGTTCTTTCTTTCTAACTGGTACGTTAGCATATGAAAGATGAGCAGAAGGAAATCGCTTTAAACGCCACCAGCCACGCTTGACAGTCGGAGGTTGACGCCGACGCGGGACTGTTTTCGACTTCTAGCAGTGCTAATGATTTCGTGTTAAAGCTAAAGCGCCGTTGAAACAAGGATACATGAAAAGCGTAGCAGACCAATCAATTTATTTAAATGCAAATTATTTGCCTCATTGTGCGAAAACAGGGGTACATGCACGCGTGCGTGCCTAGACATTTGGTGGAACCAAAAAAGATGTTGGGCGCTCAGGCTCTCCTGCGAGCCAAAAAGACTTCCCGCTCAACAGTAAACTACCTGCCTGCCTGGGCTGCCTGCCGCCAGCAGGTGATTCCTGCGAGGATGCGTGATTTCGGGACGAGGGCGCCCGCCACGAGACGCCCGGGCGGAGGGGGAGGCGGCTGAGACGCAAATACTGTACCATGGGCGACACTCCAGGGTACTAAAAATTCTGCAGAAATTCACACAAATTATCTACTAATGCGTAGCATTCCTTGCCGCTTTCCTCAGTGTGATTTTTTACAGCCAATTTTTTTTTGTTTTTATAATCCTGTCCGACCATTATCTCATTGACGCTGCTATAATTACAAATGGAATATTCGCCAAATCTCCATTATTGTGGAAATGCAGGCAGTTATACGGTTTCCCATTTTTCATAATTGCTTAATATTTTCTTATTTTATAGTTTTCTAATTTCCTTCGACCAATTATTTACATTTGCGCTATGATAACGATTACATTTGAAACTTCGCGAAATCTGCCTTATTGTGGATATGCAGAGTGTTACACGGTTTGCCAGTTTCAAATTATTTTAGATTTTTTAAAATTTTTTTACATTTATAAATTTTGTTCGACTAATTATCTCCATTTACCCTATATAACGATTACAGGTGGAAATTTGCTGAAATGCTCATTATTGTGGAAATGCAGGTGTCACACGGTTTGCCAGTTTCGGTGATTACTTTTTTTATTTTTTATTTTTCAGAAATTTTGTGCGACCATTTATCTCCATTTACGCTATTATAGCGATTACAGTGGAACTCCCGCGAAATATATTTCTGGGAAATGAAGGGGGTTACACGGTTCCTGCTGTGGGCAAGAATGTATGCATTAAAACGATTGTGGACGGACGGGTCGTCTGCTTAGTAGGACGGGGCAATAGGCAGTCTGCAGGGAGGCTGCCCATTACCAGAAGATTCTGACGAAGATGCACCGAGGGGGAGGCGTCGCAGGCACCCGTGTGCTGCC
>JABSTR010001779.1:0-86556 GCA_013339765.2 Haemaphysalis longicornis | reverse complement strand
AAGGACATCAACATAGGAGGAGCGTCGGTATTGGCTGCTAATGGACCCCCATGAGCCGAACAGCCCACCCATTTTTGCGCTGGTTTTGAGCCACGCGACCACCGTTCAAGATCACTAGCAAGTTCTTTATGGCCAGCTTGATTACCTACTTCGCTAATGGGCTTTTGTTCTGGTGAAAGAAAAACCCGTTAAAATAGCATTCCTACAAACCCGTGCAAAGCGACCTATAGGTTACAACAAATAATTTTCTGATGAAGTTTTTAGTTCTAGCTTTGCAGAAAAATGAGGCCGAAGTCTACAACGGATGGCACATTTATCCGCATTATAGACATGTTTGCATAGCTATACAAACATGATGCTGTGAAGAAAAAAAATTCAGAAGAAAAAATTGAGTAATCACCACGTTAACACAAAAAAGAAAGAGATCATGGAAGGTTGAGTCAAGTTCACTTCTTTATTTACAATATGTGCAGCCATGGAAAGCGCCTCGTTGCCTCAAAATCACATCACCTTCCGTGTTAGAGGCTTGTAGGCAAGTTCCATCCGCTCTTCACTTGCATTTAGATCTCCGGCTCAGTTTGCCGGCAGCGGCTGCAACAATTTTTTCAGAAACACTCTACAGAGTTCCTCGGTGTAGCCTTGATCATCCCTGTCACATGTCGGTTTCTGCCATTTTGCAAGATGGGGTAGACGTGTTGATACCAAGCGTTGGCAAAGCTTGCCAATTCGCCTGACATCTGGACACATCATAACTTCTCCAACAAAGTTGCAGGTGAGCTTGCAGAGACCAGTTACCTGCATTATCAGGTATCTCAGCGTTCTGTTGTCAAGGCTTTTGACTAACTTCTATACCGCTTCAGTCGGTTACGTAAGCTGCATTAAGGCTTTTGAACTGAGTAGGAAAACCGTTGGACCAGCTGTTGGAAGCAAAATATTGAGCTTTGTGGACTTCTAATAGTCACCATCGATGAAATGAACGGTCATTTGGCTCCCACATGCTTGCTTTTCCAGTTATCCCTTCTCGACAAATGTTCTTTAGCATTGCTTTATGGCGCTGTTCGTCGCACGGAAACTCATGGTACCGTATTGGTGGGCTTTTCCTTCCTTTTGTAGCACGCAACAGTTGCGCGGCATAGTGCTGTGTACTACACAAGAAGGGCCTCGACACGTTTATACCATTTATATTGCCATGTGTGCGGTCGCACGGTCTGTAAGCGAGGTGCAGAATTTCTCCGACAAAAACAAAAACTTGTCCCGCACTGATTCGCGGCACCTTTTCAAAGGGATATCCGGGGTACTTGTCCCATATCAGTGCCCCCCCGATAGAGCGGTGGCAACTGTCAACTTTCGCTTCACGGCTCCACCTTTTGTTTGCCCCGCGATGTAGCAGGCTGCACCTCATGCGGAGCAGCTGTGACATTAATATTCAAGGCGTCTTACTTGTGGCGTCTTAACAGTTTAATCTGCAAACTGGCCACACGGTTCCTGTAACCATTTTCCTTTAATTAATTAATCACTAATTCAAAGCCTATTTAATTTGAGAAATTTTCAACTTCCTTTCAGTTAAAATTAACAACACTTTATAGTATTGTTAAAACATTTTTTGGGGAACTCATTGAAAGAACTTGCCTTCAAACCTTGAGTGCTTTTAATTCTTTGCTGCAACATGGTATTTGGATCTTCTTCCTCGCTTTTGTTTTTTGTTTGTCTTGGCACGTAATAATTCAATCAACTTTTTCGTGCTACACCATGTATGCGTCTTTGCTTTCGTTTCTTCGTCTTATAGAGCAAGCTATGTCAGCAAGCAGGCTGGCAGAGTGTCGGAACGGAACCAAAACCAGAAACGAAAAGCAAAAACAAAAAACGGTATTTTTGGCTGGAACAAAAATGAAAACGGCCCATAATTTATTATTTTGTTACGGAGTGAAACCGAAAAGAAAATTCAGGTTTTCCAGCATTCCTTTCAAATGCCATGAAGAGAAGTGGGAGATTGGCACCCCATCTCTGCCTCAAAATTGCCTTTCATCTTGCTGGTGCGCTCTCTTCTTGCGATTGCTTGCTGCCTGCTTCTATATTCTCTCCGTCTGTTTTGATGGTTAGTGCTTGGCTCTTGGCGTGAGCACCACACCTAGGTGGCTGCAAAGCAGACTCTGTAGCAGTGTTTATTTATTATTCTATTGATTTTGTAGCAAGGATATTGGGTACATATATCACCATCAGGACACTGGAGTACCTTTCACAGGAAGGTGTAAGCCATGTGGATACGTGCAATCTTACGTTCTGCAAGGCTGTCCAACTTAGCCGTATGCGTACGCATTCACGCTTATGTCCTCTAGAGAAGAAGCACCACAGGAGGCTTTTGACAAGCGAGAACGGCCATGATCTGTACACTCAAACCCTCTTGGCTCTCATCTGAAAATAAACCGTATTAGCAATCCACCAAAGCTTCCACTATCTACCTTGCACGTTATTTATTAACATACCTTCATTATCCGAAAATCATTCTGTGGGCTGAATAAACACATGTCACAAGCGTGGCATAACAATTGCAAAAAAGAAAAAAATAGTGTTTGGCATGATTGCACCAGCATGCACATATTGCAGCTAAAACAACAGATTACAGCGGCACACCCAATGAAATCGGTTCAAATCATGTTTATGTCTGAATGCAGTGGAAACTGTATTTCAGAACTGGCATAACAGCACTGTCGGGCATAGCGTTTCACTCTTTATTAGTTTTAAGAAAAAATTACGCTTCGAAGCCCGAATATTCACTAAAGTTCCTGCTGCTGTCTGTGTCTGTGTGTATACTTAGGAAGCGCGGTGAAGCTACAGATACCGAACTGCTGCTACATCTTCACGTTGAATCTGTTTTAAAAATGAACCCGTAGAGAAGGTGCGCTGGATTTTTATATTGTTCCATTAGACAGACTGTTTTAAACTTGCATCACTATTGGCATATTTATGCGAATTAGTAAAAAAATGCAGAACACTATTTTAAATTGCCTCCAAGTTATTCATTAGCCTTTTAGCGTTTCAGCCCAAGAAAAAATATTCAGGTATGCTGGTTCTTCAGAGGGTTGGAGGGTTCGCACCTACCAAGTGTACACTTATCCCAATAGAGCGCCCCTAAACAATTCGCTCCCAGAGATCCATTTAGCTACGATTCGCAGTTTTGTAAATTTTGTGAAGCAAGCATATTGGCCCCTAGTGTTCCTTATTCTTGTCTGATACCCCAGGCGTGCATGAGCCACAAAAAATTGAACTATAACTGTTTTTCCTATGCTGGCAATGGTTGGAAATAGCATAGTCTAAAATGATTTTGGTCACAGTATGCTTTTAGTATAATTATCACCTGACTAAATTGCGACTTGGAAGATACCATCAGCTCAGTGGTTTGGCCTTGCATGCATGCGCTTTTTCCGTAAACTGTGTAGGGCCATCAGAAAAAACAGGTCATAAAACAGGGAAAACGCCATCAAATCACCTTTTTCATTTATTTGCTCATTACTGCATCTATTCTTCCTATAATTTACCTGGTGGCTGTCTTTTTGCACAGGAATCCTGAAGGACAGTGGCCTGTACTTTAGGCTGGAGCCGCTTGTAAAAAACGATTACTATGTCATCCACGGCGATCCGGCGTATACCCTGCAGCCACTCATCATGAAGCCGTACGGAGGGTTCAGCCTGACTGCAGTTCAGGAAGCCTTCAACAAGGGCATGAGCTCTGTCCGGCAAGCTGTTGATTGGGGGTTTGAAAAGTTTTAAACGCGTTTTCCTTTCTTGACTTCAAAAAAACCAAAAACTCCTTCGGCAGCAGGTGGGCGAAATGTAGAAGGCTGCTGTGATCCTAACTAACTGTCACACAAGCATGTACGGAAGTCAAGTGTCAATGTACTTTGACTTAGAGCCACCTCACCTGCAAACCTATCTGACGCTACGTGCCACTTATTTGCGGAATCGCCACCATTTGTTTTCCCCTTAATGCCCAATTGGAAATTTTGTTAAGTTGCACTGTATGGCGGCTGCAAATGTTTTTTGTTCAGTACATCAGGCTGCCTGACACCTGACTATATCATGTTTAGTGGAGGAGTAAACGAAAAATTAATTGTAACTTTTTTCTAATGCTGTACTGTGTGGCAGTAGCAGATTTATTTTGTTCCGTACCTGTGGCTGCTTTACACGTGGAACTGTCATGTATAGTGGAGGAGTTTGCAGACAATCAATTGTAACTATTTTTTAGGGCTGCACTGTGTGGCAACAGCATGTATATTTTGTTCCGTACCTCATTGATTGATTATGAGGTTTAATGCACTGACACTACACAGGCGATGAGGTGACCTAGAGTGGAGGGCTCCAGATTAATATTGACCACCTGGGTATCTTTAACAGGCACCGAAACATCAAAAACATATGCGTTTCGCTTTTCGAATTCATCATTTTGTTCACTATGTCAGACTGCATGACACATGACTGTGTTGGGCATTGTTGATCGCTTTTTGGAATAGAGGCTGATATATATTCCGTTATTGTTTTAGTCTGAATCTCTGAGCCTTGCCAACCACGTAATGGGTAGCAGAGCATATGCTGCTGTTTTGAACACTTGATGCTTGTTTTGAAGTTCATTGTGGTACCTGTGTAGTACGCTGTCATGGTATAAGTTCTTGTTGAAAGCTTGACAATTTTTTTAACTGGCACTAGTATTGCTTGTCCATTCATTTGGTTTCAAAACAAGTGGTTGAAGTGGGATATAGTGTTAGCAGTTCCTGCCCTGGACTGCACTTTGAGGAGGTGGTGCAATTTTGTAATGCCGTAAAAAATGTTTCGCAAAGTTGTTTACCACGCCTGCTCCTTCTTGCGTTGTTTGGTTGTAATACATAGCTTTATGCCTTCATTATTTGTCTTGCAGGTAGTACTCAAGTGGGTTTCTTTTTCTCAGCGGAACGATGTATGTATAAGTATGTATATTGTCACGACGCAACAATTGATGAAGGCCAGTAGGAGAGAGAAAAGAGGGTGTATTTCGGGAAACTTGTGCCTGATGCCTGGCAGCAGGTCACACCAAGAACACGCGCTCACGAACGGACACGTTCTCGTCTTTTTCGCGGCTTAGGCAGTGATGATCATGCTTGTGATTTTCATGATGAGGATGAGGATGATGGATACACGCCAGAACGGCGCACACCGGCTCCGGCGATTGGCGTCTGCGCTCTGTTGCTGGTTACACACGTAACAATGTGTAGACAAATATTCATTTTTATACAGTTGAACCCCTTTATAAGAGACACATACCGGGGAGCAGTTTCTGTCTCTTATACGAGATGTATCTTATAAGCAGGGAGCCATGTTTTCACTTACTAATCAGGCCCTAGTTCAACGTGGGCACCGTATGACTAAAATAAGTTCAAAAGAACGCTGCAGCATGTTGCAAAAGATTCATTCTAATTTATGCTTGGCCCCCACAATTTATGAAACAGTTCTGAATCTTTGTTTGCTCCATGACTGTATTTACACTGTTTTCTATAATCGATTCTACAAGATTTTTTTTATTTCACATAGTCCTGTGTTTTTTTTCACAGCACCTGTTTTCTGTGCGATTTTGTGTTGTAATATTATTCGTTCACACACCTCATTTCTCATACTCTCCTTTTGGCTGCTTCATAATTTTTACTTTTTTTCTCCATTGGTGATAGCGATTGCCCTGTCACAGACAGGCGTACCGTGATATACATCCTGTGAAATATTTGCTGACGTTGCAATGCTGCTGACACAGTGTGTCGGGAGCTGAGGAGCTCTATCAGGCCATCTGTGCCTTTAGTCCCAGTCTCCTCTTGCATAGCTGATAATCAAAGGTTTATCATGTTATTGACAAATTGGCTTCGCTCAGATAGCACAGTGTATGTATATGCAGTGGTGGAAGTTGCACTTGTGTATAAAGTAGTTATCCACAGAAGCAAGGGTATCTAATGTATTTCACCTATTCAATTCACACTAGCATGTTTTGAGAAATAGAAACGTCAACTTCCATTTTTATTGCTTCAGGTTTATGTACATGGCAGTTGAAATAAAAATGAGGTCGAACTTCAAATGCATCAATGCTGCAGAAGTGAAAAAACAAATTCTGTGACGATTTCTCGTCACATTAGAAAAGTTTTGACCTCAACTACTTATTTTGAATCAGCTTTTCTATAATTTCTAGGAAGGCTTTTCTTTCTTCAGCCCTTTCTGACCGTTCAATTTCTCGTTCTTCAGCACGCAGCCGGCGTTCCTCTGTACGCTCTATAGCACGCTCTTCTGCCATGTGCTGTCTCATCTCCATCTGTTTTCGCATTTCTTGTGCCACACGCCGTTCGCATTCAGCCGCATCTTTCTTCATTTGGAGCCGTTTTTCTTCTAAAGCGATGCGCTTTGATTATATTGCGGCTTCCTTCTCCTTCATTACAATTTCGTGCTGCATCCTCTTTTAAAAAAACTCGTAGCGAGCCTCTTGATCGTTTCTCCCTCTTCCTGAAAGGAAATGCGTTACAAAATTACATAAAACGAGGCACAAAACGAAAAGTTTGCGCAAGCGAGATGCTGCAGTTAACAAGAGCAACAAAGAACATTGATATAGAAATCTGAACCTGAAAGCAAATGGCTACTATGAGAACAAACCAAACAAATGACGAGACTGGAACCTGAGTGTAAAATCAGATTCATTACCATTGTTACAACAAAAGGTCTAATAGGAGCCCTTACCACGAACCACCTCGTCTCGTGTAGGTGTCGGGCCCAAGCTAGCAGCAGGGTCGGGAAGCCGGCTTGTGCTTGGTGTGCCTGCTTGGTGTGCCTGCTTCGTTGTCATAGGCACCTGGTTCAATGACAGTGCCTGGCTTGCTGGGTCTGCCTGGCTGGGGCTGTTCCAGGGGGTCAGGTCCTGTTGGTCGTCTAGGTGTTTATCCAAGTGCTGAACCGTGAAGTCGTCTTCAGCATGCTTGCTGCTGGCGTCGTCGTAGTTCAGAATTCGGTTGAGCACCTCCGTCGCTGTCTCAGTGCCATCGATTCCTGCAAAACAAATCGTACAATGTAAGCACCTGCTGCATCGAATTTTACCAAATGCAACTATAGGTGGCTCACAAACATGAATAGTATTCATCTCTCTCTCTCTCACTCTCTCTCACAAGTGCACACACACACACACACACACAAGCATAGAAATCCACAAAATGAGTCAATGAACAAGGACGCAAGTGAGTCCCTTTGTGAGGAGAGAGAACATTTATGGAATGCATTTATGGTGTTCTTGTAGGAGTGGGATCACTTTAAGTAAGGCTCTTGAAGTATCTGCTCTTTTCTTTAAGTTATAAGCAAACAGACACAAACAGACAGAGTTCTGTCAAAGATGTTCGCATTCATCACTTAAACTAAGCTGCATTAATGAACCGCCAAAAATATATACCCTGGGCACCAGCAAAAAAAAAGGATGTCATGATGTCACATTTCACTTTTGAGAAGCTCATCGTATTAAAGCCAGATACTCAGTTTCATTTTTGGTGAGGACGATAAACCGCATGCTGGTGCAAAGGTCACCCAGCTGTTGTAGGTTGCAAGTCCCTACAAATTCACGGGTGAACACAAACTCCACTTTATCCATGTTTTGCATGGATGCAATATTCATTACCATTTGTAATCCTTCCATTTCCTGACAAGGTGTTTCCTAGGCACACTAGCGGCTGGAATGTACACGTAGGGGCAGCAGCTAGTCTTGTGCCGCTGTGAATTGGAATACGTACGTGTAGGTTTGAAATTTTACTTCCAAGGATTGTTCCACTTAAGGGGGGACGGGGGTCTTAAAACTAACTTTTTTCATTTATGGGTGCAAACTGATGACAATTTGCACACAACTGTATTTTTGTCTGTATATTTCACATATGCAAATATATTTGAGCTGCTGCTGCTACTTTGAAAGTTATCATGAAAATTCTAAACCGTAATTAGGTAATTTCTTACGCAGCTTTAATGAACTTTCGCATTTCATTTTGTAGCTTTTTATTATATAAATGTATAGCCAGAGAGTTCCCATACCCGATGACATTCTTCTATTTTCTCTAAAGTCATGGCACCCCAAAAAATATGTCAAGTATACAAGATGGCAGTATTCAATATTTTGGCTCATCAAAATAACTGCAAGTCATTAACTATGCATGGCCTAAAAAGAAAAACCAAGAACGTCATCGGGTGCCTCAGATTGTACTGAAAAAAACGGTACCACGATTAACATTATGAAGCAAAAAGAAGTTTCCAAAAAGCTGCGTATGGCTGACGTAAAGGACCAAAATAATGAAACTGAGAAAACTGAATTTGAAGTTTGGCCATGTGTTATGAAATGAAAGCTCAGTAGTGTACCTGCAGCATTTCCGTATAACAAAGATATGTTCTTCCCATTTCCAAATTTGTCTTGAATTCGAAAAATGTCAACTACAAACTGGAGATACCAGAGGCCAAGTAACGTACACCATCAGGAATTCAGCAAAATTTATCGACTTCAAATCGGTTGGCGTCTTGCTGGCGTTGTGAAATCTGGTGTCCTCTCGCTGGTGTTGTGAAAACTGCAACAATCCTTCGTAAACTGGCATCATTCATTACATTGCACTTTTTTACCCAGAATACTGGGTACGGCGGAGGAGCTAGGGATGAAACTTGCTTCAGCTGCCCTCTTTTTTAAATGCATAGCATTTCTTTAACTTACGATGTCACCCGTTCTAGGCGTCCGTAGTAGTCCGCATCGCTCGCCTCGACATGCCCGGCTCAGACGTTTCGTATTCGGCGCGATCAACATTCGTTAGAGCGCCCAGGCCCGTTTCAAGGACACTCTCTCCCCTCTCTCGGACTCAACGTGCGCCGAGGCTGCCAATTTTACTGCTGACGAGCGCTCTCTCGTCAGCAGTTGCCACATGTGCAACAACATTAACGTAACGCGAACTACTTTACGTCGTGCAGCCCCGAAAATGCTCTGAATTTGATCGTGCCCCTCGCGAGAGGGATGTTTCACTGCGTCGCCAAGCGAACAGTTTGCCAGGCTTTAGTTTCAGTTCCGTATCACCCCGCCGAGGCCGGAAAGAGAAGGCGGCCAGCCGCGACTCTCGCCACCGCGGCGCTGCGGTTGCGAGTTGCGCTAAGAAAGCGAGCGTCGTCTGCTAGCGGGGGAGCATAACGCGTTCCGCTCGCATCTCCGGTCTTCGCCACTTCTGGCTGCGCACTGTAAAAGAAATTTTTTTCTGTTCCGTATCTCCCTGCTGCGGCCATGGAGAGAAGGCCGCCGGTGGCAACTCTCGCCACCGCGGCGCTGCGGTTGCGACTTGCGCTAGGAGAGCGAGTGTCGTCTGCTAGCCGGGGGCGTTCCACTCGGCATCTCCGTTCCTCGCCGATTCTTGCAGCGTAGTGCAAAAGAAATAACTGTTCTCGGACGTTGCTCATCACTTTGTTGCGGCCGCTGCAGTTCGAGATCTATTTGAAACGAACGGTATTATACAAGGAGTCGTGTACGTACAGCCAGGAATTTGAAGCGGTGGCTAAATATCACGAACGACTGCGTTTTAAATGAACGTTCGCGTAGCAGTGGCTTTCAAGCGTGCACACAAATTATCTTGTCATGCCAATTGCGCAAATTGTTTTGTTCTTTGGTGAGGGTATTTTAGTCGTGGTTTTTGCGGCAGGAAGTTTGAGAGGATACAGGGGTCAAATGCAGGGCAGAGAGCATACAGGGGTCAAACGACTTGATGTTTTTTGGGGGAAAAAGCCGAAGGGCAAGCTTTGTTGGCCTATGGCAGTATGGCAGGAAACGTCCGGGCGATCCTGTGACAAAACACTGAGCTTTGAGTTCGCAACACTGAAGTTTTAAGTGTGTGGGTGGGGGGGGATTCACAAGTTGTAGAAGGCTTGCTGTACCACTCCAATGTGTGACGGTCTTTCCCTGGTAATCCACATGCCATCAAACATGACATCAATGTTGTTTGGCGGCTGAGCAAGGTCCCTGTACAAGCCCTTGTCGACACACGCACTAGCTATCTGCTTCACAGGCTGCTGCAGAGTCCTCGCAAACCTGGACCACCTTTTTCGAGTTAACTTAGAACGTCTTCAGGTGTAGGCTAGCCTCTGTGGGACAAGTTCATCCCAGCAGAAAAATACGACAGAGCAGACACCCCTTTTTGGATGCTTCGAATACTTTTCAAGGCCGTTATGTTTACCCTGAAAGGAGTGATGTTGCATGATTCTTCGGTCTTTGGTGACGAAAAACACTCCACACGATGTTCGTAAACTGAGCGCGTCACCTGGATCCTCACGGCGAGTGTGTACTGCCTGTCAGCCGTCTCAAAACCGGCGCCGCCAGCCCGCACTCGGCGTGCGCAAAAAGGTCTTTCAGCATTGCCATATTCATTAAGACAAAATCTGTGCCGGAATTCTACATCCGATTGCGGCAGATCCAGTTCAAGGAGGTCGAATTTCCGCTGCGTTCGTGATTTGGTCTCAATACCGCGCTTGACTTCGTCTGCGTGTTCAGTACGCGCGGCGATCTCCTCCGCAGTGTAATACCTTGTGTCAACTCGAGAAGACGTGGTTGGACCAGGTCTGGATTCCCGAGTGCTACACAAATTGCGCCAAACAAATGTGTGCTAACCTTACATACGTAAGGTTAGCAAACATTTCTTTGGCGCAATTTTTACATGAGTTAGCTTTCCTGCACAACAGCGGTATTGTGCAGGAAAGCCAGGAAAGCTCGATTAGCCGATGCTTTTTGCAAACCAATCGAAGTTTGGATTATTAGCGTAACTCTAACTTTTACACTGAGGCAAAAGCACGAAAGTAGCTCGGTGACAGTGGTGTCTCAGCATATCGCAAATGGGTACGCACCAGCGCGGCGGGTGTCCGCATTGCGAGCCGAGTGCTTCGCGGCGAAGATATCCCTCCACTGCGCCGCCGAGATGGCACGGAGGCCTTCATAGATGCAGTCAGCTGCTCCCTTGTGCGTACTGCCCGTACTCCTGGTGCAGTGCTCGTTCTACGAGGGGCACGAATTCGCACTCCGTGCTCCCGCGCCATGTCGAGCAGCTCCTGCAGGAGGCTTTCCCATTTCTCATAGTTTTCTTCGGTGCCCGACTTACGAAAAGATGTGAATATATTGGTACACCGGTAGTTTTAGGCACCTTTTCTTAGCGTAAGCTACAGTTATGCAGTCACAACACTCACCTGCGTAGGTTGGTCCGGTCGGCCGATGCGTACTGCTCGAGTAGCAGCACCGCGCGGTCACGCACAGCACGAGCCGTGAACGGCGGCTGAAGCAGCTCTTCCATCTTGGACGCCATTCCCGTCCACTCCATGGGGTCTTTGAAAGGATTTAAATTTCGAACGTAAGCTAACACTTCCAAATCGATGTGTATAATAAACCGAATCGGAGCTGTCCCGTTTGAGCCATTCCGTGTGGATGCCATGTTGGAATGTGAGGTGTTCAAGCGCTTGTGTTCGAGCTGTCGCGACTCGCGAGGGAGACCGGAGGAGAGAGGAGGGGCCTCGCGCACGACACGCAAAGCCCGCAAAACCCGCACGCCAGTTTCCCAAACTTGCGAGCGCACGCAAAGCGCGTGGCTCTCGCTTACGTACTGTGCATGCGCTCTCGCGCCCCCGCAAGCTCCCTGAGTGCGCAGAGCTCATCCGTTGGCTCAACTAAAACTGTCTTCTAAAAAAATTACCCCACCTTCCCGCGAGGGGAACTCTGTGGAGATGCGACGCCACAGCGAGCGTCGGCTCCTCGCTACAACCATTTGCGTTCGGTATCACGTTTACGACGTTCGGAATCGGCTGCTCGTTTCAATCGTTTCCGTTCAGCATCACGTTCACGCCGCTTCGCAGCCTTATCTTCAGTGGTGCTAGCATTCCTGTTATCACAGTGATCGGTGCTTGTTACGGTTGCGCGGGTGATAGCAGAATTGTTAGGCTCCATGCAACGCATCGATGGAAATCGGAACGCCGCTGCTGGAACGAGCACGGCTATGACGCAACGTGGCGCGGCTATGACGCAACACAATCCAACACAATCTACTTTAATCCAATCTAATCCAATCCAATCCAAGCCAAGCCAAGCCAACCCAATCGAATCCAATCCAATGCCCCTCGCGAGAGAGTGTTCGCTATCGGAGAAGAGTGGTGGAGAGCGCAGCTCACGCGGCGAGGAGAATGGCGGAGGGGCCGAAGACAACGACGCCGACGCTGCTTGGACAAAGCGAGTGAATGAGATGCAGCCGCATCTAAAAACGGACGACGGCGAAGACATCGCCGGCCTAATCGCCTGGCAAAATAAAGTTGTTGTGTCTGTCGGGTGGCAGCGACTCATCGGAGTCTGGGGATTCAGACGACATGTCGACTGCGAGGGCGAGTGCGGACCATGTGCAATCGTAGCAGACGATGCGGCGAACGTCCCTGACGTCACGGGTGAGACCATGACGTAAGGCTGGCCCGCTTGCAGGCCGGCTTTAGAAAGGCCATGTTCCCGCGCGGCGACTAAATTTGAAACTGGTTACAATAAACGGGCTATAATTAATTCTGTGTTGGCGGCTGACGCCTTTCGGTTTGATTTTCGTAATTACTGGGCCAATAGGTATTCTTTAGAGCATAAAAACTGGAAGCGAGAAATTTTGTGTCAGTACTCCTTTAAATAACCTTATCTGTTAGCCCCCTTACCCCCCCCCCCCCCGGTTTACACTCCTATCGTTTCCCATCTTCCTACCCTTGTACACCTATTCAACACTCTTCGTAGGTAGCGCTCTCTTCTCTACTCTCCTTTCGCCACCCCTCCAGCCGCCTCATCGTCACCTCTATGGCAATGAATTTAAGGCGCCCCCTCACACAAAATCCTAAATCCTCAGTCAACGTCCGTTAGCAATCAACCCTCCGTGATCTTGTCGATGTGCAGTCTACGAAAATATGTTTACGGTTACGTAATAGCTGTCGCAGCATACACAAGTTTTGTCCTGTTTCCGGTAGTAGGCCGTGTATGCCGGTCTTCTCAGATACCGCGCCTGTGACTCAAAGAGCACTGCACTGCCTCGCGTACTGCTGTAGAAACGTTCCTTCCCCATTTCTAGCTTCTCGATTGTATAACAATTCCTTTTTTTTCACCTCCATTCTCTGTACCGAATTCTTCATCTCTTCTGCTTTTACCTGCTTTTTAACTGTTGTGTATACCCTACCTTCCACTACCGAATGTCTGCATCGCTTGGTTAGCTGTCTGGTTTTCCGTCTCCACTGCGTTTCCATGCTATTCATATAGAGGTACCTCAACCCTTTCGCAGACTATTTTTCCTCCACGATATCATGCAGTATCTCCTCAAATTTTTTCTTTCTTTGCGCCTCAATTGCTCAAAGGACGACCAGCCCATATCCCCCTGAATCACTTAATTTGTAGTTTTGCTTTGGGCCCCTAAAGCCAGTCTGCCTGCCACCCCCTCACTTAATTCCAATCTGTCTTTGGTCTTTCATCGAACTTTTCGTCAACTGCGAAGTATCTGAGAAAGCTGTATAGCTTTCCTTTGTAGCCCTGCGGCTCCACCTAGAGCATTTCCCCTAAATCTACGAGATGGACTTCACGCGTGTAACCAAATTTGCGACAGTCAATCCGGGTACTGTGACACCCTTCCAGACTCTCCTTACCATCTCGTATTTGGTGTAGGCCCACAGTGTTCTGTTTCAGTATAGACGATTTCCCCGTTCCTTTTGTTTTAAGTTGGGCCCTATGAGTATGAGTGTAATCTGCCCCGGCGTTAAGCCATACTCGGTAGTTATACCCCTTTGCCTGTGGTATTTCTTCTTGTTGAATTATTATCGCTTTATAGACCCTGTTATCTTTAAAGAGTATCATCCCTGATTTGTCTCTGCTAAGGTATAGCCCAAGGTGCCTCGCTTCCTCTCCGCATATATCCATCAAGCCCTGCATACCGATTGGGACGTCCGCCAAAAAAAAGTGTCGCCCGCATCCTGATATTCGCTGTTCCGCAACTTTTCTATTTTTATGTATTATAAATAGAATGCTAGCCTACTGCCCTCTAGCTTCCTTTCAAACCCCGCTATGTAGATCATCAACCCCAGTGGAGAAAGGGGGCATATTTCTTTGAAATCCTTGTAGGTGTATACCGGCCATTTGTATGTTACCCTACTCTATGTTACGGTTCTCCCGGTATAGTTCCCGAGTAACCCAGGCGGCACAGAAAGTGTTCCCCAAGACCGGCCCGTCTATGGCCGCTTTCTGGCATGTCCGGCCAGCATCCAGGTTCTGGCAGCCACTGATCATGCGTTGAACGGCCAACATTCGGCAACCAGCGCTTCGGCATTTTTCCGTCCGCCCATGTCCGGACGCACAACGGCAGCTAACCGGCTGCCAGATATTCAGTTCTCTTACGGCTGCCGATGTTGAGAACGGGAACGGCCGAAGTACGGCCTTAGGGCATCCGTTTTTTCTTCGGGAAGCGGTAATCGGC
Organism: Haemaphysalis longicornis; assembly: GCA_013339765.2. Lineage (NCBI taxonomy): Eukaryota > Metazoa > Arthropoda > Arachnida > Ixodida > Ixodidae > Haemaphysalis > Haemaphysalis longicornis. The sequence continues at coordinate 72,049 of JABSTR010001779.1, read as the reverse complement.
CGAAGCACGGCAAGCGACCGGCCACAGAATATGCGTATTCTTGCGCAGTTGGTGTTCGAAAGGAGACCGGCCAGAGCGCGGCTGCCGTGCATTCGTTGTTTCAATGCTGAACCGCGCGTCCGGCGGACGTACGGCCCCAGAATATACGTTTTTCTTTAGGTTAGCTGTCCTCGGCCGAATTACGGCAAACGAATGGCCACAGAATATTTTGCAACCGGGGTTCAAGAGAAGCCGGCCTACGTAAGGTATCTGGTTATACATCATTTTTACTGCAAACGGCATACATCCGAGCAACGGCTCGCGCCTGGGCGCCGAGAATTTATGCACAGACGTGTTTGGAAGGAGACCGACCGGTTTTTTCCTGGGGAGAGAAAAAGCCGTTAGGGAGCCTAACGACGGGGACGCGTTTTTCATCCGCTCCGTGTTTCTACGTTTTAAATGAACGAACATCGTTTGTCAAACAGTAATGAGTGTTCTCGGTGAACGGGCAAGGTGCGAGGACTCACTGGACATTAGCAGGGAACCTTTTAGGCCATCGAAATGTCATTTATTGCCACAAGAAGACTGTGCCACACCGATGGGTGAGCTAAGCCTCGCCAGTCATCGCCGCTACCACGCCTCTGCCGCCGGCTTCGTCGACGCATCAGCTCGAGGCTATTCGCCCGCTCAAGAAATGGAGAGCATTGGAGACATCGACCCGCCAGAGATGTCCGATCCGAGATTGAGATGGTTCACCAAAATAACTGGCCTTCAACGGTGTCGAGCAAGCAGCCAAAACGCAGGAGCTAAACCGCCACCATGTAAAAGGACTCCCTACCGAAGAAAGGCAAGTGCGAGCAAAAGCGCAAGGTATTCTGCTTACAATTAAACTGCGACAAACAATGTTGCACTATGTTGTTCGTGATAAACGTAGAAGAGACTCGCTCGTGCATTGGTAGGATCAACTTCATGCCCTGCACTATGTTACTTCAGGGGATTTTACGACTGCCTATTTAGAAATAAAAATATTTTAAATTTGGGATAACAACAGAGCCTTGTCACTGACGAAGCCTAGCTGTTAATTTAGTTCCGATGTTTGAAGGTGAGCTTAGCTACTCTTGGGATATGACTCATTTGGGTAAACATAATCGCCAGCAAGTACCGGTATGACAGCTGCATCTTACCGGTATTCACCTACGGGGCAGAAACTTGGAGGCTCACTAAGAGGGTTCAACTTAAATTGAGAACGACTCAGCGGGCAATGCAGGGGAAAATGATAGCTGTAACATTAAGGAACAGGAAGAGACCGGAGTGGGTCAGGGAGCAAACTGGTGTTACCAGACATATTAGTAGAAATTAAGAAGAAGAAATGGACGTGGGCAGGACATGTAATGCGAAGGCAAGATAACCGCTGGTCATTGAGGGTAACAGAGTGGATCCCTAGAGAAGGCAAGCGTTGCAGGGGGCGGCAGAAAGTTAGATGGGCAGATGAGATAAAGAAGTTTGCGGGGATAAATTGGTCACAGTTGGCACATGACCGAGAGAATTGGAGAATAATGGGAGAGGCCTTTGCCCTGCAGTGGGCGTAGATAGGCTGGTGATGATGATGATGATGATGAATCGCCAGCATCCTAGAAAACACAGATTTTGTCAGGATTGTCTTCCTCAACGCAGATTGTTGAGTTCACGCACGATTTGGCTCTTGCAATAGATAAGCTTAAAAAGTGGTTGACTGTATATTCTAGAACTGCAAAAAAGCAAATGATGGTGTTGCATATCACCTTCTGCGTAGTACATTTCATCCTATGAACTGAATGAGTCGGTTTTTGCATTGTTATTACTATTGGCCCTATAGCTTTTTTCAAAAGTAGTGTGTAGTTAACTGCACTATAGCGAACGAACGTGATTCCGTATACCTGCAGCTTTATTCGAATTTAATAACATCCTGGTGTGCTGATTCAGAAAAGTTTTTGGAAGTTAAACAGTGTGTTAACGGCACCTTTACAAGAAAACCTTCATTCCAATTGGATACGTATAACGTAAATTATGCTGCTGTGACAACGGCCGAGGAATATAAATACCTAGGAGTTTATTTAGGGAGTGGTTAGAGGTTAAATAGGCAGGTTCACACCATAAAAGTTACGGCTGCATATGTTTTTGGCTTTCTGAGACGAAATTTCAGTGAACCTCCATCTAACTGAAAAGAACAACCGTATTTCACTCATGTGCGCTCAATCTTGGAGTACGAATGTGTTTTCGTGGATCCCTACACCAAAGAGCTCGTTGATACACTCGAAAACATACAGAATATGTCAGTGCGATTCGTATTAGGTAATTGGCACGCTCAACTTAGCATGAGAGAAAGTGAAAGTAAACTGAAATGGCAGGACGTCAAAGATCACAGACGAAACCGCAGGTTGAACTTTTTTCTTAATATCTATCATTCGAAAACTGTTGTAGAAGGGGAGAAGTATGTCCAAGCGCCATTCTACATATCGCAAAGTGGGACCGCTAGCTTAAAGCAAATTATTAACTTTCCTTTAAAGGTGACGCCTTGCGCGATTCATTTTATTTTACATCAATACTGCAGTGTAATTATCTTCGACGTATGATTGCATTAACTGTTTATATTGACGATTTTCAGCGCGCTTTGTAGAATTATTTTGTTATTTTGTCTCATATTAATACTTAGTGTTATGTATCTCCCTTCTGTAATGCATGCAAAGGCAAGCAGGCATCAAATAAATAAATAAAACAATGAATAAATAAATGAATAAAAATAAATAAATAAATAAACAAATAAATAAATAAATGAATAAATAAACTTCCAGAAGCGCAGTTAGCCTCCGACGAGTTGAGAACCCTACGCATTCAACCTTGACCAATAAAATATTTATTGCCCTATTCGTTGCAGTATGCAAGGTTTCCTGTATGCATGCTACCATTGCTATGTTATTGGTTTGAAACAAATTATGTCACTCTAATTTTACGCCTTTCCTTGCGTGAACACAAAGGGAGACAACTGCAGCCACCTGAAGCAGGGCGTCATTCGCGACGCGTCTAGAATTTTTGGAACGTAGTATGATATTAGAAGAAAATTAAGCTCTTTTGGACTATTCAGTGGTGTGGACGTATACTCATGAAAACAAAATTAAAATAGATTGAAAATGAAAGTACCTGTTCGCTCTTTCTTAGGATCAGCCCTGCGCAAGATCATCAGAAAAGTTGATCGAGTAGAAAATGTCTTTGCAAGAAAACTGGGCAAAAACTGGACATACTTTTTTGTGAAGGTTTTATATTAAATGCTCCTGAGTGTTTTGTTGAGAACCAAAACGCTTCGTAAAGGCATTCACGCCGGTTTTATATACATCAAAATTGGTCAAGCAACTCTTATAAAAATAGTTTATGTAGTCAAAGCATAAAAGTGTTCCGGAATATTGCCCTTAAAGAAATTGGCTAAAAGCGGCGCAATTTATCTCTCTGAAATTCAACCCACTAAAATAAGCACCCTCCGCCGCCCCCCCCCCCCCCTCCTCTTTCCCCGTTTATTACAGGTAAGCCGAAACCACAGAGGATATCAGGACATGGACAATACATCTATTCAAGCTCTACAAAGAACTGAATATTATCTATGTTCGGTAGTAAATGAGGCACAGCAATTAAAGGAACGACAGTTTGTGAGCACTGTTTAATAAATGAATTTTGCTGTCAACTGAGGCTGGTAATTAAGCAAGGCTGTGCTGAAAGCTTGACGGCTGGTGGTTGCGCGCGAGCTCACTTTGATGTGGCTGCATTAGACCCAGAATGCTGGGTTTGTTCTGCTTCTGCACTGCGCGAATGAGTCATCTGCTTGCAGTGACCGACATGCAGTGACCGGCCTCAGTACAGCTAACGTACTGTGGCTGAACTCCATTGCCCGTAGCACGGCCGTATTTCCGGTAGCTGTAGTCCGGCTGGAGTCCGACGACCGCATCTCGGCTGTCCTCCGGCAGACGTACTTCGGCCGTACATGCGTGGCTTTGGAATGGCCGGAGCCCTACGGCAGGAATCTGGCCGTATGACCGTAAGCCGGTCGACTGGCCGACGGACACTGGCCGTTGGACAGCCATGGGAGTACGGCCGTATACGGCCAAAAGGCCCACATTTGGACATGGGCCGAACATGGCTGCCGGAAAACGGCCGGACAGAAAATCACCAGCCAAAGTACACCGGCCTGTTTTAGGCCGAACAGCCCTGTGCTGCCTGGGAAGTTAATATAATTCTGACCCCACTTCCCCTTCCTCCAGGATCTTCCACGGCTGCTCCCTTTGTATGTTGTCATTCACCGCTTTAACGTATAGAAAGGCTAACATTCTCTGGACGTCAGGTGCCAGTCATTGCAATTCCTCAAGTGGGGAGGATACACCGAAAAACGTTTAATTTATGAAGACGATATCTGAGGGCACACCTTGAGTAACGGTACATAGTCAAAAAAGTGTTTTCTCGGTTCGAGTTCACCTACTAGTCGTGAAGGATGGCGTTGCCTAACGTTATAGGACAGGTCATCATGTTTGGTGTAGGAATCAAGGGAATTGTCGCATCTCGTAAAGACTTGCAAGAACTGAGCCCAGCCCGTCGCCGCCAACAGCCAATGGAGCGTAGCACTAGGTGCCATGTTTAGTTAGCGTCGGTGCATAGGCCGAGCGTCCCAGCCCGGTAGCCCAGCTGGTAACCTGGAGCCACCGACAGGGCAGTGCTTCAGGGTCTCCCTGCAGTGATCGTCGCCTGGAACGCCGGTGCCTAGGGCTCAGGCGTGATCAGGAACCGATGACTATGGGGTCGGTTGGTGGTGGTGGTGGTGGTTCCAGTGAAATGGCGCGTACCCACTCAGGAGGATTGGCGAGGAAATGGGCGCCTTACCGAAAGAAATTAGGTAATTTTTGTGGGGAAAGAAAAACATTGATATATTAGGATTGATCAGCAGTATATGACTAGAGCAATGAAAGTAAGGAGATTAGAGAAAGAAAAATAAAAGGTAAAGGGAACACCATTTTATGAAAATTGGAAGAAACACCAAAGAAGTGGTACAGACGGAGCAGTGAGCTGGGCGCGCATATTCTGGACAATGGAATCTAGTAGGGCTAAATGATATCTAGCACGGCAGATGGCTTGATTCCAGGATGAATGTGTGCAACACACTGAAAAGATCCCCGTTGCAGGATCCCAGTTCCTTCTTCCCGAATGACAAAATAACTGTAGGAGACAGCGGGAGGTTTAGCAGGCTGCGTGTACTTTCTAAGTATTTTCGTCTTATCGAGGAGAACCGTCGGCAGGAGAACAAGAAATGGTCGATTGTTTCTTGTTTTTTGCAAAAGGCGCATAACGGCGACAGGGCCAGATTTTAGCGGCGCAACTAATAATCTAAATTTGGCACGCGACAGCGAAAGCTACTGAGGGTGACTTCGCAAGCTCGCGACTGGCATATGCTGCACTTCTATAAGTACCGGAGGTGCTCGAGCTCCGAGTCTTCGTAAGTAGAATCAGGGAGACTTTGAAGTAAGCACAGCCTACGGAAGCCGGCCGAAGTTATGAGGGAAATCGGCGGCAGAACCTCCACTACTGGACCGCCCAATGCCATTCCCGACAGAGCCTCCGCCCATTGGTTAAGCGAGATACATGCATGTCCAGGTACCCAGACAAAACGAAGTTCACGAAGGGAGGAAAGCGATAAAGAAACAATGACTCGACGCAGGGGGGATGAAGTTGAAGATGTAAGGGCAGAACAAACAGAAAATGAATCCGTGAGAATTATTGCTTGTCGTTTTGAGGGACCAACTTTACGAAAGGCCGAGAATATTGCGAGAAGTTCTGCGTGGAAATATGTAGTAAAATTAGGCGGCCGGAGGGAAAAGGCCCGATCGAGACCGGGAGAAAAAATACCTACGCCTGCGTTCTCTTTCCGGACAGAAGCATCGGTTGCAACAATGGCGTGGAATGGGAAACCGTTCAGATGATCCTGTAGGAGTCCTGTTAAAAGGTTCAGGAGGAGTAATTTCGCGTTAGAGGGAAATATTTTACCAAAAGAAATGTTTAAGGGCGACACTCTGTCAAGTACTAGGGCCGACAAGAGGGCCACATTTAAATGGACCAAGCAGAGATTGTACAGACACCGCCTCTGGTTGTTTGAACCACGGCCATGAACAACCGAAGAACAACGAAGGCAGTTTGCGGCCTGGATTGGGGCGATTCCTTGACACATAAAAATGCATCTACGGTAGGGCATGCATGGCTGAGAATAATTCAGGAATACGGACTTTCATGTATAAAACTATATGTGGTACATAACGGGGAAGACCCAGACCTAAACGTAGAGCTTGTCGTTCGAGCATTATCAACGGGCGAAGTTTGTAGTGGGACTTCCGGAGAACAGCACACATCCCAATTCTAGAATTGGCCGGACGTACATTTTTCAAATCATTAGTAGGGTGTTACGACGCATGCCCAATCTTTTGTGACTTATCCCTCTCAAGAATGACATGGCCAGAGCCCTTTTAGTTGTAATGTAATCTTGTGCGGACGCCCATTGAGGGTATATCCGTATAAAATTACCAGACATTTTAAGGAATTGACCTGAGGAATGTCCTGTTGCCAGCAACTAAGACATATGACGACTGGATTGCTCACTGGGAATGGAAGCAGGGCACATTTGTTCACAATTAGGTTCAAGCGAAAGCCATCCAACCAAGCCTCAAGCGAAAGCCATCCGCCAAGCCTCTAAGGCGCTGAAATACGACTGCGTACCCCGATACAACGCATGGATATCTCTGTCCGAAGTGAAAAAAGCAATATCATCCCCGTAAATATACACCTAAATGTCAGGGTTTACCGGAACCGAACTCAAAATATCAAACAGCATGAGAGAGAGAACACAGCCCTGGAGAACACATGCAGTTTGGCAGTATATAGGAGATGACAGGCCCTGGTGTGAACAAAAGAATTTTCTATCCGCCAAAAAAGTGCCAATCCACGAAACAATGTAGTCTGGGAAAGGATAACACTGGATGGTGTAAAAAGAATTTGGCATTCAACGCTATCGTAAGCTTTGACAATATCCAGGGTAACCAACACGCCAACCTCTTTACGTTCTCCAAAGCAATGTGGGCCGACCAAACTGATCAGCCAGACCTGAATACTATTTAGGGTTCAAGGCATTCTCGCGTTCTAAAACGTTTTCAATTCGATGTAGCAAAACTCTTTCTACTAGTTTTACAAAATTCGATGATGTGAGGGCTATGGGTCTGATATTATCTAACGCATATTCAAGACGTTGTTTTTTAATGAGGGGACGATCTTTGCCAGCTGCCACTCAAATGGAACCCATGAATGCTGTAGGGAATGGTTAACCACTGCCGAAGTGAGTCGGGGGTACGTTGAACAAGAGTTTTAGCATGTGGGCTGTAATACCATCAGGTGCAGGAGCCGCATCGGGCACACGTCTCAGTCCCTCGCCGATCTCCTGCAGGGTCAATTCCTCAAAGTAGTCTTGACAGAGTATCATAGGACTGGTGGTAATACTGAAGTCCAAAAGCGTAGCCTGGTCTTCTCATCTCCTTCCTTCTGGTAACGCTCAACCCATTCCTCTTCCTGTTCTCCTCTCCCTGTTCATTTCACTGTTAACACACCTCCTACCTTCTTCTTTGAAACGTACTCCTTGGCGTGGGGGAGGACGGGGGCACAGAACATACACCTTCGGAGATTTCGGCAAACACCTAATTGGGGGTTGCTCATCACATTATGCTTCCCCCTTTTAAGCGTTTTTTCCTAACAATGGCTTCCTCACTCCACAAAGATTGTCCCCCGGGTTCATCGTAAAGAATAGATGAGCTTGACTAGCACAGTCCCTCGTCACACTAAATTTTGCACCACAAAGACCTAATGCAGTATAACGTACACACTTTACAAACATGCTTTACTGTCCCGTTCAAAGTTCGCAACTGTCCACCGTTCTTAGACGCTAAAGTATTTACGTGTACACTACACTGCCCAATTCAAATCCCTGGTCGAACACCCTATTGAAACTTCTAAATTACCCCAGGAACTATTCTATTTGATAACTCAACCTCATCATAACATACGCACCTGTAGATCCCCTATATGTCACTTTATAAAAGTAACGGTACTACTGCGCAGTGCTACTATCGCCGTCATTCTTCCAGAATACGCGACACATTCGTGTGCTGTATTGCGCACTCGTATGATGCGGGCTGTACTACTACGCCCGCTCAGAGACCACCCCACCTCGTTCCGAGTGCGTTGAAGTAATACGGCCTTCGGAGAAAACTTGCTGGCAAACATTGCAGGACTTGACATATTTCCTTGCATAAGTGTGCATGCCTGCGCAAAAAAATTTTCATTAATCCGCCTGATGGTTTCACACTCCCTCGATGGCTCACCACGATGTTTTTGTGCGCTACTGCCATGGGTTTCTGCCGTATGCTTTGTGGTGCGACAATCTGCATGACTACTCGTGCTGAGGGGAATTGCCATCTTCTGTAAAGAAGACCGTCGAGTACTTTGAACTCGTGCAGGGTACGGTTGCGTCGACATTCCGCTCTTACTTGTCGATAACGAATGTTTAGTTAGAGATGTAGCTCCAGTTGCTTTGCTAACTCACTAGGGGTAACTTATAACGGTACGATTGTTGGAACTATAAGTGGGGTTTCTTAGCTTCTACCCTTGTCGAACGTTTAACGGCATCTCTTTTGCCTCGATATTTTCTTTGTGCGCTTAACTCCCATTCTCATGTTGTAGTTTTCTGCATCTATGTTGGAACTGCTTGATTCGATAACATGTGCCCTGTCTGACCATTGAGGATCCGGACTGTAAACTTTTCGACACCCGTGACATGTGCCAATGTTAGGTTATATAAGGGGTTGTCCAGGCACTTGGCGCTAATCTTTCGAGAATAATAGGGCGTAGAAAATTCTAAAATTGCGTCTGGCAAGCACCTCACCGTTAACTAACGTGATCGTGGAAAACTCCCCCGTTAAGTCTTCATCGTGCAACAAGATTCTGGTCACGAAAAGAGTATTGGCTTTAGTGTCCCGAAGCACAGCAATCTTTTGACCTCGAAGTTTTCCCTCTATGACCGACATTCACTCGATTTGGGTTAATGGTCGAGCTTGCTTTTGGGGCACGTGTTTGTTCTTCTTTTATTCTTTAACCCATCCCGCTGTGGTGCTGTTTTTTTTTCTAAGAACAAACGATAACAGCCGCCCCATCGATCTGCCTAAATCGACAGTCATTCATTTTGTGTCCCCCCTTGCGACATACTTGACAACTTAGGGTAATGTTGCGACCACATATATTACTGCGGCAGTCTGCTGATAAATATCCCAGGCTATTGCACAGGTAACATTTTATGGGTGCGTGGAGGCCGGCGCCAAGATTACTCGAACCTGAAGAGTTTGCATTTAGTTTTGGGTGTATGTCCATCTCGTCTCTGGAACTACGAAGGTTTTTAATTCCCTGCGCTACCAGAAACCCGTCAGTCGACTAGTTCAGGTCGTCAAGAGCGTGCAGCCGTGTTATATTAGAAACACGACTAAACCAGGATTGCGACAATTAAAATAGCTCGTCGACAACGCGATTTCTAATGGCTGCAGAAGTTTTCACAGTTCTGGAAATCCAAATCCAACTCTCAAAATAGTTGCTGAGCCAGGCAGCCAACTGTCAACCTGCTTCCCTAACCTCTGGCTTAGAGCGTCTACACGTTTCTAGAAACCCTTCAGCAGACAAGCGAAATCTTGGAATCAGAAGATGGGATTGCACCGTAGACACATAATGCCTCCCCTGCCAAGCACAAACTCAAGGCCGTATCTCATTCGGACTTTTTCAGCACTGGCCGATGGCCATTCTCTCAAAACTGTAAGTAGGCATCCAAGTAGTAGTACTTCTCATCGAAAGCTGTCCTCATTATTTTAGGTCAGATCGTTGGGGGTCGAGGTGGTACCGAACCCTTGTTTCTCTGGTCGGCCATATCGCCTCCTGCGAAGCATATTCAGCTAGCTGCAGTATAAGTTTCAGTATTTTCTGCTTTCTCTCTGCTCTTTCCTGAACTCGTTCGGCTCTCTTCTGCACCTCCTGCAGAGCTCCTTCGTACATCGCCAATGCTTCGTCCTTCTTCAACCCTAGTGCCTAGGTGAGGGCTAACAGTTTTTCTGCGTTTATAATCCACCTCCCTGAATTGACAGTGACAATGAAATATTGCATACTGGAAGGCTCGCAAAAATTTTCACGTCAATTCTTCAAGTGACAGGATACAAAAAAACATTTAATTAACGAGGGCGATATTTCAGAGAAGACGACAACAAATGATACATAGTTAAAAAAAGTGTCTTTTCGGTTCCAGTTCAACTACTAGTCGTCAAGGATGGCGTTCCGTTACGTTACAGGAGCTGTCGTACTGTTTGGTGTAGGAATCAATGGAACTGTCGCGTCTTGTAAAGACTTGCAGGACGTGGGCTAATCCGTCACCGCCAATAGCCAAGGGAGCGTAGCCCTAAGTGCGATGTTGAGCTGGCGTCGGTGCGTAGTCCGAGTGTTGCAGCAGTGTAGCTAAGCTGGTAACCTGGCGCCAGTGACCGAGCATTGCCTCAGGGTCTCTTTTCAGTGATCATCACCTGCAACTCCTGTCAGTAGGGCTAAGGCACCGTCAGACCCCGATGACGCTGTGGTCGGTTCCAAAGGCATAGCCTGGTCTTCTCCTCTTCCGCTCACCTACTTCCCCTTCCTCTTCTCCTCTCCCTGTTCATTTCACTGTTAGCACACTTCGTACCTTCTTTTTCTGCACTCTCTCCTTGCGCGGGGGGTGGAGGTTTTGGAACATACACCGTCGGCAGTTTCGCACACAGCCGTTTCGGGGTTGCTCATGACATTATGACCTCCCCTTCTAATCGTTTTTCTGATAAACGGCTCACTCACTCCACCATGATTATCCGTGGGTTGATCGTAATGAATAGACGAGCTTAACTAGCTCAGTCCCTTCCCACACTAACGATTGCACTACAGTCCTAAACAGTATAACGTACACAGTTCACAAACACAGTTTACTGCCCCATTCATAGTTCGCTTGTGGCCACAGTTCTCAGACGCTAAAGTATCAACCTGAACACTGCCCTGACCAATTCAAATGACTCACCGAACACCATTATTAAACTTCCAAATTAGCCTAGGAACTATTCCATTTGCTAAGTCAAACTGATCATAACACACGCACCTGTAGATCCCTTACATTTCACCTGATCCCAATAACTGTACTTTTAAGGAGGGCTACTGTCGCAGTAATTCTACCTGATAACGCGACACATTCGTGTGTTGTATCGATCATTCGAATGAGGCGTGCTGTACTACAACAGCCGCTCGGAGACCACCCCAGCTCGTTCCGAGTGTGTTGAACTTATAGGGCCTTTGGAGAAAACTTGCTGGCAAATATTTCAGGACTTGACACATTTCCTTGCACCACTTTGCATGCCTGGGCAAAAAAAATTTCAGTGATCCTCCTGATGGTTTCACACATCCTTCAATGGCTCAATACGATGTTTTTGTGCGCTAGTGTGAATAGTTTATGCTGTGTGCCTTGCGGTGCGGCAATCTGCATAACTACTCATCCTTAGGGGAAAAGGCTTGTATTGTAAAGAAGCCCGTCGAGTATTTTGATCTCGTACCCGGTGCGGTTTCGTCGACATTCCGCTCCTACTTGTCGATAATGAACCTGTAGTGAGAGATCTTTCTCTTTTGTTCTGCTAACTGACTAGGACTAATTTGTAACGGTAAGATTGTTTGACCTTTACGTGTAGCATTCTTAGATTGCACCCTTGTCGAACGTTTAACGGCGCCTGTTTTTGCCTCGATGTTTTCTTTGTGCGCTGAACTCCCATTTTTCTGCTGTAGTTCTTCTGCACCTATGGTAGAACTGCTTGGTTCAAGAACATGTGCATTGTCTGACTATTGAGGATCAGGACTGAAAACTTTTTGGACACCCAGAACATGTCACAATGTTAGGTTACATAAGGGGTTTTCCAGGAGCTTGGCGCTAATGTTTACAGAATAATATGGCAAAGAAAGTTCTATATGTGCGTCTGGCAAGCACCTCACAGTACCGTCAACTAACATCATCTAGTAAAACTCCCCCGTCAAGTCTTCATCGAGCACCAAGCTTCTTGTCACCAAAAGAGCAATGGCGTTACTCACCCTAGGCACAGCAACTTTTTGACCTCGAATTTCTCCCTCTACGACGGGCATTCTGTCGATTGGGATAATTGTCGAACTTGCTTTTGGGGCCCGTGCTACTTCTTCTTTTTTTCTTTTAGCTCTCCCGTTGTCGCGCTGTTGTTCTTTTCTAAGCACAAACGATACTAGACGCTCTATCGTGCTGCCCGTTTTGTATCCCCTCTTGCGACAGACTTTACAACTCAAGTAATGTTGCCACCGCTTGTAATGTTGCCACCGCAGGACTCGGGGGTGGACGCACAACTCTACTCCCCAGGGGAACTATGATACCGTCAGAGCAAAGAAAGTGATGGGGAAAAATTACGCCCACCTCTCCTCGCGGGAACCCTGGTGTGATGCAACGCATCTGGGTGGTTCCATTGGTGTTTCCGTTGGGTTGATTCTCTAAAGGAACCGTCGCATCAAGCAATCGTCGAGTACTGCGAGAGAGGGCAAACGGAGCACGGACGACCGTCGACCGAGACCGCGTTCGCTATCGGAGAGAGGAGAGGAGGAGAGTGGAGAGACGCACCTGTGCCGACGCCGCCGCCGCCGCCGCCGCTGTTAGGAGATAGCGTTCGCTATCGGACAAAGGAGAGGAGGAGAGAGGAGGAGAGACGGACGCCGCCGCCGGACAGACGCAGGAGTGACATAGCCCCGAGTAAGAGATGCGTTGCATCTAAAAACACTGTGACGTACACGCCCTTACCTTGTTTGTAATTTACTAGTTGAAAGGTTCACCACCAGGCGAGAAATTGGCTCTAGGCGATTGGACCCGATCAATAGGAGGCACCCTTCCCTTCTGGTCCGGTCTTTTAACGTGCATGTTCTGGCTTTCTCCGCTGCCCTTTTCAGCCATGCCGAAACGGAAGACGCCCAGAAGTGCGTTGATCTGACAGTGGACACTTAACTCACCATGCTACAGAACAGAAGGAGAGACCGTGTTCTGCCAACCATGCGAAAAAAAGGTGAGCCGACGAGTTTTGACGTGGCGTGAGTGTTTCATGTGTTATTCGAAACCAGGGCCCCTCGATCAAGTGCGCTTGATCCAGGGGCCGTGGTCGAACTCGAAACTATGCAAAGTTGTCCACTGCGCCGCCTTGGTTGGCGCCTGGGCGTCATGGCCACGATTCCCTGTTATTCCTTTTTGTTTATACTACCCCCAGGCGGCACAGAAAGTGTGCCCCAAGACCGGCCCGTCTATGGCCGCTTTCTGGCATGTCCGGCCAGCATCCAGGTTCTGGCAGCCACTGATCATGCATTGAACGGCCAACATTCGGCAACCAGCACTTCGGCATTTTTCCGTCCGCCCGTGTTCGGACGCACAACGGCAGCTAACCGGCTGCCAGATATTCAGTTCTCTTACGGCTGCCGATGTTGAGAAAGAGAACGGCCGAACTACGGCCTTAGGGCATCCGTTTTTTCTTCGGGAAGCGGTAATCGGCCGAAGCCCGGGAAGCGACCGGCCACAGAATATGCGTATTCTTGCGGCAGTTGGTGTTCGAAAGGAGACCGGCCGGAGCGCGGCTGCCGTGCATTCGTTGTTTCAACGGTGAACCGCGCATCCGGCGGACGTACGGCCCCAGAATATACGTTTTTTATTCGGTTAGCTGTCCTCGGCCGAATTACAGCAAGCGAATGGCCACAGAATATTTGGCAACCGGTGTTCAAGAGGAGACCGGCCCATGTAAGGTATCTGGTTATACGTCATTTTTTCGGCAAACGGCATGCAGCCGAACAACGGCTCGCGCCTGGGCGCCGAGAATTTATGCACAGACGTGTTTGGAAGGAGACCGACCGGTTTTTTCCTGGGGGGAGAAAAAGCCGTTAGGGAGCCGAACGACGGGGACGCGTTTTTCATCCGCTCCGTGTTTCTACGTTTTAAATGAACGAACATCGTTTGTCAAACAATAATGAGTGTTCTCGGTGAACGGGCAAGGTGCAAGGACTCACTGGACATTAGCAGGGAACCTTTTAGGCCATCGAAATGTCATTTATTGCCACAAGAAGACTGTGCCACAACGACGGGTGAGCTAAGCCTCGCCAGTCATCGCCGCTACCACGCCTCTGCCGCCGGCTTCGTCGACGTATCAGCTCGAGGCTATTCGCCCGCTCAAGAAATGGAGAGCATTGGAGACATCGACCCGCCAGAGATGTCCGATCTGAGATGGAGATGGTTCACCTACATAACTGGCCTTCAAGGGCGTCGAGCAAGCGGCCACCACGCAGGAACTAAACCACCACCATGTCAAGGACTCCCCACCAAAAAAAGGCAAGTGCGAGCAAACGCGCAAGTTATTCTGCTTACAATTACACTAAGACAAGCAATGTTGCACTATGTTGTTGGTGATAAACGTAGAAGAGACTCGCTCGTGCATTGGTAGGATCAACTTCATGCCCTGCACTATGTTACTTCAGGGGATTTTACGACTGCCTATTGAGAAAAAAAATTATTTTAAATTTGCGATAACAACAGAGCCTTGTCACTGACGAAGCCTAGCTGTTAATTTAGTTCCGATGTTTGAAGGTGAGCTTAGCTACTCTTGGGATATGACTCATTTGGGTAAACATAATCGCCAGCATCCTAGCAAACACGGATTTTGTCAGGATTTTCTTGCTCAACGCAGATTGTTGAGTTCACGCACTATTTGGCTCTTGCAATAGATAAGATTAAAGTGGTTGACTGTATATTCTTGGACTGCAAAAAAGCAAATGATGGTGTTGCATATCACCTTCTGCGTAGTACATTTCATCCTATGGACTGAATGAATCGGTTTTTGCATTGTTATTACTATTGGCCCTATAGCTTTGTTCAAAATTACTGTGTAGTTAACCGGACTATAGCGAATGAACGTGATTCCGTATACCTGCAGCTTTATTCGAATTTAATAACATCCTGGTGTGCTGATTCAGAAAAGTTTTTGGATGTTAAACAGTGTGTTAACCCACCTTCACAAGAAAACCTTCATTCCAATTGGATACGCATAACGTAAATTATGCTGCTGTGACAACGGCCGAGGAATATAAATACCTAAGAGTTTATTTAGGGCGTGGTTAGAGGTTAAATAGGCAGGTTCACACCATAAAAGTTACATCTGCATATGTGGCTTTCTGAGACGAAATTTCAGTGAACCTCCATCTAACTAAAAAGAACAACCGTATTTCACTCATGTGCGCTCAATCTTGGAGTACGCATGTGTTTTCGTGGATCCCTACAACAAAGATCTCGTTGACACGCTCGAAAACATACAGAATATGTCAGTGCGATTGGTATAGGTAATCCGCCTCTTTCACAACCCCACTGCGCATGCGCAATCCCCTAGCGGCCAAGTCCCTAAGCAGTCCAGTAGGGGCAGCAGACGACATTCCCCACAGCTCCCGCACAAGCGGGAAGGGGTCGTGGTTGTATTTACATCGTTTGACTTTTTGTGTGTGCTTGTTGTGCGCGGAACAATGCCCACAACTTGCGCTGCGTTCCGCTGTAACTCGGAGTGCCGAAAAGGGAACGGTGTCGGCTTGTATCGCTTCCCGTCGGCCGCTTGCGATCGGCTACGGCGGCTTGTCGCTCGCGTCGGCTCGGGTGTTGGGAACATTAGGCTTGGTATCCTGGCGGATATTTGATCGCTGCTATCTGTGCAACTGCGAATAACAATCCGCAACACAACTTTTCACTACACTATCATCCCCTTTCTCGCATCTGGAACTCTATTTAAGTTTTAACTGCCGTTTGATCGATCGGTGACCAAGACATCTGCGTTGCCTGTTTCGATGCTTCCGCGCAGGTATCGCCATCTCTCGGCCGCTCGGCGCAACGCGCGCCGCGGCGACCGGTCAGCGTATACGCTTGCATCGCGGCAGATATATCTGATCGCCGCTTTTAAAATAAGCCCTGACAACGATCCCTAGCACAATTTTTCACCACACTAACACCTACTTTCTCGCATGTGGAACTTTTTAGCGATCAGATTGATTCAGAAGAGCAGCGACAAGCGCGGTTGCTACGGTGGTCTGCGCCGGTTCGAGCCGCTGAGTGCGCCGAGCTGGCAGGCGCGGCCGGCGTGTGCGCGGACTGTTTCCGAAGGCACAAAACGCTTCACGATTGCTTGCTTTATCCATTTCTTGCGAACAAAAGCGCAGAATCTACAAATTCAGCTCACCGATCATCGTAGTTGACCGTGGAGCAAAAACAGTGGGCGGTGCAACGCCGACGACGCATCTCATGCGCGCATCGGGCCGTCTCAAATTCACGCGTACGACTAGTCGTGGCGACAGTCGCAACGATCAGTCGCATGCGAATCGCGTGTACCAATCGTACATGTGTCCAGCGCTTAAAGGCATTTTGCGAACTGCCGGCCTTTGTTGAGCTGGCGATCGCACTTCATGCCAGACGACTCCAAGTACTGCTCGCTCTGCTACTCGGACGGCACACCCGGCACACGGATCTGTCCGAGATTTCTTTGCCAGCCCTCATTCAGTGATAAGAAGCCGCCTGGTATTATGTGATGACCAGGGTCTGTCATCTTAAGGCGTCATAACACCATCACAGAAGAAAAACTTCGGCTGCTCCTCGCCGTAATGTGGGATTCCCGTGCATACAACGAGAACGCAGCCGGAGGAAACGCCGGCAAACCCTACAGCTTCAACTTCCGCTAGGCACGCTAGGTGGCAGCACACCGCAATGAAAGAGGCGGATTGGCACGCTCAACTTAGCATGAGAGAAAGTAAAAGTAAACTGAAATGGCAGGACGTGAAAGATCACAGATGAAACCACAGGTTGAAATTTTTTCGTAATATCTATCATTCGAAAACTGTTGTAGAAGGGGAGAAGTATGTCCAAGCGCCATTCTACATATCGCCAAGTGGCACCGCTAGGTTAAAGCTAATTATTAACTTTCCTTTCAAGCTGACGCTTTGCGCGATTCATTTTATTTTACATCAATACTGCAGTGTAATTATCTTCGACGTATAATTGCATTAACTGTTTATATTGACGATTTTCAGCGCGCTTTGTAGAATTATTTTATTATTTTGTCTCATATTTATTGATTAGTGTTATGTATCTCCCTTCTGTAATGCATGCAAAGGCAAGCAGGCATCAAATAAATAAATAAATAAATAAATAAATAAATAAATAAATAAATAAATAAATAAATAAATTAAACAATGAATAAATAAACAAAACAAATAAAATAAATAAATAAATTAATTAATTAACTTCCACAGGCGCAAGTTTGCCTCCGACGGGTTGAGAACCCTACGCATTCAACCTTGACCAATAAAATATTTATTGCCCTATTCGTTGCAGTATGCAAGGTTTCCTGTATGTATGCTACCATTGCTATGTTATTGGTTTGAAACAAATTATGTAACTCTAATTTTACGCCTTTCCTTGCGTGAACAGAAAGGGATACAACTGCAGCCACCTGAAGCAGGGCGTCATTCGCGACGCGTCTAGAATTTTTGGAACGTAGTATGATATTAGAAGAAAATTAAGCTCTTTTGGACTATTCAGTGGTGTGGACGTATACTCATGAAAACAAAATTAAAATAGATTGAAAATGAAAGTACCTGTTCGCTCTTTCTTAGGATCAGCCCTGCGCAAGATCATCAGAAACGTTGATCGAGTAGAAAATGTCTTTGCAAGAAAAATGGGCAAAAACTGGACATACTTTTTTGTGAAGGAGTTATATTAAATGCTCCTAAGTGTTTTGTTGAGAACCAAAACGCTTCGTAAAGGCATTCACGCCGGTTTTATATACATCAAAATTGGTCAAGCAACTGTTATAAAAATAGTTTATGTAGTCATAGTCATGAAAGTGTTCCGGAATATTGCCCTAAAAGAAATTGGCTAAAAGCGGCGCAATTTATCTCTCTGAAATTCAACCCACTAAATTATGCGCCCTCCGCCGCCCCCCCCCCCCTCCTCTTTCCCCGTTTATTACAGGTAAGCCGCCCACAGAGGATATCAGGACCTGGACAATACATCTATTCAAGCTCTACAAGAACTGAATATTTTCTGTGTTCGGCAGTAAAATGAGGCACAGCAAATAAAGGAACGACAATTTGTGAGCACTGTTTAATAAATGAATTTTGCTGTCAACTGAGGCTGGTAATTAAGCAAGGCTGCGATGAAAGCTTGACTGCTGGTGGTTGCGCGCGAGCTCACTTTGATGTGGCTGCATTGGACCCAAAATGCTGGGTTTGTGCTGCTTCTGCACTGCGCGAATGAGTCATCTGCTTGCGCGACATGCAGTGACCGGCCTGAGTACAGCTAACGTACTGTGGCTGAACTCCAATGCCCGTAGCACGGCCGTATTTCCGGTAGCTGTAGTCCGGCTGGAGTCCGACGACCGCATCTCGGCTGTCCTCCGGCGGACGTACTTCGGCCGTGCACGGGTGGCTTTGGATGGCCAGAGCCCTACGGCTGGAATCTGGCCGTATGACCGTAAGCCGGTCGACTGGCCGACGGACACTGGCCGTTGGACAGCCATGGGAGTACGGCCGTATACGGCCAAAAGGCCCACATTTGGACATGGGCCGAACATGGCTGCCGGAAAACGGCCGGACAGAAAATCACCGGCCAAAGTAAACCGGCATGTTTTAGGCCGAACAGTCCTGTGCTACCTGGGCCCCTTCTTCTGAGAAAAGAAAGGAGGCACCTGTGTATTTTGAATATGGCAGACAGCGTTCCTTTCGGTGCCTGCATTTTTTCAAACGTTGGTTATTTTGATTGCTAGCGTTGTTTATAAGTTTTAAACTTTCAATACCATTGAGATTCTTGAAATTAAATATTTTAGATACGTTGAGAAGGAGATTCACATTTTTATGTACCGTCCCTGTGTGCTGCGTTAAGTGAAAATCCAGAAATTTCTTAATCAAACCAGCAATTGATCTGATGGTACTGAAGGATGACGTTTCAAAACTAGCTCTGATGAACGGAGCGTGTTTTTAAGATATGCACTGGACATCCGTTAAATCGAAGTCGACCTCGTAGCTACTCGGTTAATTACATGCAGACGCTAGCTAGAAATACCGAAGTACGCCACGCTAAGTTAGCACGCAATTGAATCTGGTATCTTACTCCCCCGCTGTGCCACCGTGAAATTTAGGGTATTGATGGCGCGCGCCGAGTCAGTTGAACAGAACGTCAATGGAATCTCACCTTCTTGTTTTTCAAGTACGTTTTGGTGGTATGACACGCGTAGCAGCGCGGCGCCAATGTGCAGTTATACCATCAAATAGGACACAGCAGGGGTGTTCGAGCGCTTCTCTGCGGAAGTTAGAATGTTTATTGATGCTTATCGTATTTATTTGTCTTCTGTTAGCATGTCAAGACGCTTAGTATGCTAGCATGTTTATCTGCGCTGTGATGTTCAATATACGCTTCGTATTTAAGAAATCCTAACGCATTTGCGCAGATTCCTTGCGAGAAGAAGTACCACCTGGCTCAGCATGAGAAGACGGCAGGTCCCCTGGCAAACCTTAAGCGGGACAAGCCCTCAACATCCAAGCAGTCTTTTTTGACAACAGCCTTCAAGGACGACAGGACGAACGCTTTCAACGTTGATTTGTGCGAGGCCCTGGTGGCCGCAAAAATCCCTTGGACCAAAATTGAAAATCCCGTGCTGAAACAATTTCTACAGAAATACTGCAATCACAACGTGCCGTCTGAGTCTACTTTGAGGAAGAACTACCTCCGGCCTTTGTATGAACAGACATTAGCAAGAATCAGAGAAGAGCTTGGCGACTCCTGCATTTGGATTTCCGTAGACGAAACAACAGACGTCAAAGAGCGCTTTGTCGCTCCCTTTATTGCTGGGAATCTTGCGGCGCACGAGAAGACAAGGGCTTTCCTCGTGTGTTCGAAACCTTTGGAGAGAACAAATGGGGAGTCTGTAGCATTCTTTGAAAACGAATCCCTAAAGTTTCTTTACCCTACAGGAGTCGAGGCCACCAAGGTTCGGTTGCTCTACACAGACGCTGCAACCTACGTGCACAAGGCCGCTCATCTCCTGAAGGCCTTCTACCCGCAGATGCTCCATGTCACCTGCCTATCGCATGCGCTTCATCGTGTTTGCGAGGAACTGAGGAAGCACTTCACTGACGTCAATGAGCGTATTGGTTCAGCCAAGGCCGTGTTCCTGAAGGCACCCTCTCGCATGCGCGTCTTCAAGGAGATGCTGCCTGATGTGCCCCTTCCGACAGAACCCGTAGTCAAACGATGAAGAACGTGGCTAGAAGCTGTTGAGTACTACAACTGCTACTTTTCGGACATCAAGGCTGTGATCAACGGCCTTCCAATTGACGAGAGTGTTGCAGTCACAAAGGCTCAAGCTGTCCTCTCTCTGAATAGCCTTCCAGGAGACCTCGCGTACCTTTGCGCCAACTTCGCGTTCTTAGTGGATTCTATCAAAAAACTTTAAAGTGCGGAAGAAACTCTTCTTCCGAACGTTGCGCTAATTCTATTCTCCACGCACAGGAAAGAATCGCCACCGTTCCCGAAGAACCCGTCGCCGAAAAGGCACGTGCGAAGCTGCAATCGGTCTTGGACAAAAACAAGGGGTTTTCTGTCCTTAAAGAAGCTTCAGAAGTCCTTGCTGGTGAGCACTGTAGGATCCCTGTGTCAATTAACCCATCGAATCTTCCCAAATATAAGTACGCACCAATCACACCTGTCGACGTCGAGCGTTCGTTCTCCGTGTACAAACTCATTCTCAGCGATAAGAGGCACAATTTTGAACCCTGAAATGTGGAGATGCTGGTAGTTACCTATTGTTTCTATAATTTTCATAGTGATTCTTAAACTAGGTTCCTCGTTCTGTCCAAACACAATTCTTAATATTTATATTTCGAATGAGCGTATGTGTATTTGGCAGTGTTGAAACGTCTTGCCTGTATAATTAAGGTACCTGTAGAAAATTGCTAAAGTTTGTACGCAAGTTCTCACGTAACAACATGTTAATTTCTTAGCAAATCTTGTCTATCTTGAATTTATTATTTTCTTGCGTTATTGTAATTTAATTGCGTCAGGCAGACATAACTTTGCGCTTTTATAAATCAGTATTACCATATTTCCAGTATTGTTTCTCGTGCCTGTTTCACAGTATGCGACGCTTGAGTGACTTTCGCATCTGAATATGTATGCAAGCAATGCGCTTGTGAAATTAAGCCAATTGATCGCCATTAGCCCAGATGTATTACGGGGCAATTCCACGTCTAAGGTCAATGTATAGAACTTGTTATGAGAGAAAAATAAAGAATTGAAATGAATTGAATTGAACTGTTACTGCCATTGTGGCCTCATAGCAATGACATTTTTGGATTTGCTGTCGTGCTTAGCAGTTCGCTCACCTATTCACTTGAAATTATTAGCATTTATGTAAACATTTATTGCGCCTATTTTATTCTTTTTAGTGCCTAAAACGTGGTTTTTGCCGCCTATTTTTTGGCGCCTAAAACGTGCTTTTTCAGTGCCTAAAAATCCGGCCTCTACTCATGAGATATTACCGCGACGCGACTTTTAAGCTATTAACAATGAGCGGCAAGCTTTCGTAGATCATATCAGGGTCGAATTTAGTTCACCTACAGTAACTGCTAACCGGGATCTACTTAAAGATAAAGTTCACTCTTTGAATAAAAAGTGTGTTCCCTTGCGAATCATTCCTTGTAAGCACTGTGCCCCTTAGTTTAATATTCCCTCAACAGCCTTTTAAAGGGGTCCTGAAATACCTTCCGCCGATGCGTGGATGTACATGTAACCAAATAAAGCAATGTATTAGCAATCGCCTCCCGCAAGAATTTTGTTGAAGCGATGAGTATTAGCTGAGAAATCGTAAATCAAAAACCGCGCATTATCGTCGCGCCGCGTTTCCTCCTCCTTTCAGCTTACTCTCCGCTGTTGACGGCGAGCGAGCCTTGCCTCCCATGATGCTGCGCTCCTCGGCGGTGACGTACTTCCACTATTGCGCAGCTCACACAGCCGTCTGCTACGGGCAAGCTTTGTTGACACCATGAATCCCGCACACCGCTCAAGGCTGGAAAAGCGAACGAAAAATCTGGCCCCATGTGTGCGGCGGCCTGGCCTTGCCCCTTCGCGGTGTACGTTACTGAAGTTCATATCGGCGGCGCGTGACTTTGTATCGGCGGCGAACTCGCAGCCGCACGGGGAGGATCCTGCGCTCGCTCCCTTGGATGCACAGCGCACTGTTTATCCAAAAAGCGCCGTATCAGATGTGGCCCCGCTGGTGCCGGGTCTTATTTTGTGGCGGTGATAATTCCTGCCGGCGGCGATACAGAACCCGTGCACAAAACGCCAGTTCAGCTTGGGGCGGCGCGTGGTGGAGATTGGTAACGTTGGCAAAACATGCTCCGCCACGGCTCTGAGCTTCCTCGTGCTGGAGCGAGCACCATTTCTTTGACTATATCAAACATCGGTTGTCCTGGCAACAAGGCACAAACCGCTCTAGAAGTCAGTGCGTGATCCCGGTTCAGCTTGGGGCCCCACCTCGCGGCGTATGGGCACTGCAGGCATACTACTCACTCCCATTTGGAAGTGCGAGATGCGTTTGGTATTACAGGAGGCGATGGTGTGTGTGTTGTGGACGCCTTTGTTTCGCGATGAAATGCGACGTTGTGCTTCTGCGGGTGGATAGTGCTTCCCATGGTCTGGATTATCTTTCTCAAGCGGCGTACGACTCAACCTCGCATGGGGTATGTGCAGTGTGCGTGGCTAAAAGCCATCTCGGCTTGTGCGCCAGAGTTAAGTGACTTGCTGTTCGTCCCCGCAAGCCGCGCGCGAGGTGAGTGCCGAATTTACGAGGGGCAGGAGGAGGCAACCCATCGTCTGTCAATCGCGGTTCGGACTTGCAACGCATGTTGTGACGTTGTGTTCGTTCGAAACGCATCTCTGGATTGTTTGGAAGGTGAATAAAATGCATGCGTCAAACCCGGGCATTCGGCTCAGGGCGTTCTCTGCGATTGCAAGAAAGAAGTGCCACGGGGCTTCAACACTTTCTTTATGGAACGTACTCAAGTAAGAGAATATTCATGTCGTGTTATGGCCCTGTTGCATTCAATACAAACGGTTAAGCGTTGTTTACACTTGTTTCGTTTGTCGTAAAATGTCCAAGCACTCCGGCACTCCGCTGGCAGATCATCCGGCGAGCCGACGCTGAGCAGACGACTCATCTCTTTGCCGGAAGTTCGTGAAAAAGCCGCCCAATAGCAGGATGTCTAGCTCATGACGAACATCTGGGAATCGATGATGTAGACATGTGAAGATGGCGGCGTCCAAAAACACGAAGGAAAGGGTGAGAAAAAAGCGACAAACTTTGCAACAAAAGTGTGAGCTTTCCGCTGCGCGTAAAAAGAGTAATACTTGGCACAGATGATGTTGACGACCCAATCTAACGATTGCGCTAGTCAATTTAGTGTTCTCAAAACGCCTTTCAGGGCCCCTTTAAATAGAAAGAAGCCACTGTTTCGACAAGCACGAAAGTGCAACCGGCCAGTTTAGTTATCTTTGTGCCGCCAAAGAAATGAGGCTTTCTATTAAGCAGTAAACAATGAAAGCACATTTTATTCGTTGATATTCTTCCTTGTAGCTTGTTCGAAATACTAAGCAGTTCTGAACTGTAATTGGGTGGCCCGAAAAACAACCCAGTATTTTAGTTGATGAAACCGAGGTTACCCTCTCTCATTCCTAAAGCTGTTTTTCTTTTGACGACGTGTTTAAAGGTCTTCCCTCAACCGTCCCCATAAAACTGGCTCGTATCTAATCGAAGCGGCCAGTTTTCCACCTACGTTTTGTTATTTACCTGGATGGAGTCATCCTTCTCATTAGAATGGTAAAGGTATTGATGCCCTCGGAGGTAGATGGAATAAATTCAAAAATTCTCAAAAGTAACGAAGTATATTGATCCATAATTCTTGGTCCGATCTTCACGCAGTCAATATGCACCGGTATCATAGACGATGATTGGACGTTTAGCAAGGTGGTACCTTTATTCAAGTCGGGTGATGACTACAATCCAATAAATTACCGTCTGATTTCGTGAAGTACCAACTCCTGTACGCTCTTTGAACACCGAATTTATTTCCACCTGGTTAAGTTTCTTTACGAAATCAATTACTTCTGAGACCCAGCTCATTTCTTACACTCATGACATATTGAGTGCTCCCGATAAGGGATCTTTTGTGGACTGGATTTTCTTGGACTTCTCCGAAGCATTGCGTATCGTCTTTCATAACTTATTTGGATGAAGCTTCCAAAGTAAAACTGGACTCTGATATTGTAGCTTGAACCGAAAATCTTTTGTGTAATCGAACACAACTTGTCTTCAGTCACGTCGGGCGAGCCTCAAGGATCGGTCCCTCGGCCCCTTCTCTTTCTCATTGATATCATGATCTGCCCAGCTGAATTGCCTATTCCTTCAGATTGTGTGCGGATGATTGTGTACTGCACGAACAATTTCTTCAAATTCCAGCTCCTCACTCCTAGCAGTGTGATATAAACAAAGTCTCTAACTGGTGTAATATTGAAAATTGCGTATAAATTATTAGTAAATGTAAACAATGGGTATTTTTGGCGACTCCATCCTCCTCAAGCTTCCGTTTACACAATCGAAGACCGCCAACTTGAAGAAACTAAAACATATGTCGTATTTAGGAATCCACTTATTCATAACATATTTTGGGAAAGGCGCGTGAATACATAAAAACAATGCTAATGTGATTCTTGGGTACCTCCGACGTAACTTTTCTTATGCCCCTTCAGTCCTGAAATTGATGCTGTACATAACACTAATCCGTCGCCAATTACAATATGCCTGCGCCTTATGGGACCCGGGACTCGTTTGTCTTACTAACGCTTTAGAACCCGTTCAAAACAGCAGCGCCCGTTTTATCTTCGCCAGTTACACTGGCATGTCAAATGTAACGTCTATAAAGATCACCCTTAATATACCCAATATTTTTTTCAGCAGTGAAATAGCTCGATTGAATCTTCGTCACAGAATCTATTATTCTACCCAATTCTGAAAAACGGACAGCTAACTAGTCCGTCATATATATCCCCAATCACTGATCATCCCTACAATGTTAACGTTCCCAAATGCCTTACAAATCTGTTTTTTTTTAATTATTTCATCCCGAAAACAAAAAAAAATGAACCACTTGCCAAACTTAATGACCACAACCAGGGATACGCGCCAAATTCGTGCAGCCGCGCAAAGCTACTTTGTTCTCAGTAAACAGTTGTTTCCTTCTGGTTGTCCAGATACGTCTTTGTATATTTATCGTACACGTATTTCGGTATTCTGATTTGTTATGCTGACTTTCTTTTGGTGGTTGACTTTATTTTTCTTGCGTTCGTATGTTTTCCTTGTAACATTCTTTCGTTTGAAATTTCGATTGTGCCTTCTATTCCGATTTTTTTATAGGTATACGTATAATTACATTTTTTCCTACGCTCGCTTCATACTTATTTCTTTTTTTAGAAACTTATATTATCATCAGCCCTCTATAATTTCTTGAAATCTCATTGCTTCCTGTATCCAAACCGCATTTCTTGTGTAACAAATTACCTCGCCTTATACTACACTTTCTGCGTTTGCAACATTAAAACACCCTTCTGTAATGCCCTCTGCGCTTTGAAGGTATTAAAAATATATAAATCCATGAAATAATAAATAAATAAATAAATAAATCCCCGAACAAGTTTACAAGATTTTTGCGGGTAAGAAGCCATTCGCATAACTTGGATAAAATGTAGGGGAAGTATAGTATAGTAGCAATTTCTCCAGCAATTTTTTTCCTGCCTTGAGCACTTATTTTACACAGCATCAGGTAATCACCCACCGCATTCTCTTTGCACCTTTACACATACAGACACATACATATCCCACAATACCTCGTCACAAATAACATATGGATCAATGTACAGAGCCTAATGTTGTGAACCTGCAAAAGCTGTTTAAAAATTTATGTGAAGACTGTTGTATAGTTAAGTTAGAGTTAAATTAAGAAATGTTCAAATCAGCAAATTAAAACGCAATTGTTAAAATAATTGGAATTAGAATTTAGGTGGTTTTTATAAGTACAGGTTGTTTTAAATTTGTTTGTTCAAATGTTTTTTGTCGTAGTGCTCTACTAAAAATAAAATTACAATATTACATTCTCAAAGAATGTTGGCGACGATTTCATTTATTTATACACAGGGCATTTGCTCTACAAGGAAGACGCAAACCCTTGGCAGGATGTCTGCGCACGTTGGGGTGCGCTATTATCACAGGAATAACAAAGCAATTAGAAACCGCTATAACGTGAAGGTGATGCCTAGAACTGAAGTTGTTTATTTTACCGGTTACCACCTCATTATTTGAGAGCGAATTTTTTTTTTCAAAGAAATAACGTCAGTATTCGGAGCCAGGTAGGCGGTAAAGTTGAGTTTTTGGAAACATTTCTTTGTGTTTACAGCACTGTGTTGGTGCCCTATTATCTTTTCTGGTGTTGTTTCTGTTGTTACTAGCAGAATGCACCAACCGCCCTATTGTTCCTTTTAAAAACATTATTGGTCAACTTGGTGCCCAGAATAGCACTACAAAGCGTCACGTGTTAGCCTGTATTATGCGTATATTCCTAGTTTGACTCAATTTTCAGACAGTGTTGTGTTAGAATCGAGGGATAAACCATGTATTTGTTTCAGTATCACAGGTTGGCTTTGTAAGACCAATTGATTGATTGATTGTTTGGTTTTACGCGCCGACGCAACGCAGGCGATGAGGCGCGCCGTAGTGGAGGACTAATGCGAGGTAAGACCTAATGTACTTTGATGTAAGACCTGATGTGATTGACGGCACTGTGCGAGAGTTTACTTGAACATGTTAGAACACGTTAACTTTTCCTTACAAATGTCACTTTTAACCGTACAAACGGCACTATCGTTGCATAATCACAACAGTTGCGATGCGGTCACTCTATTGACGCTGCCTTTATACTCATCAAAATATTTCCCATCGAAAAACACATTTAGCGTTTCATGTATTCATCTATTTGTTTATTGCTATAGCAGGAATGTATTTAAACCCGCGGCGTTCGCAAGAAAAAAACGCCCTATTTCTCTCGTATCTGCCCCTTATTTTTGACGCTGCAACGCTTCTAGGATTTACCTTGCATGAGGACAAAGACCAAAGGGAATGCCTTCTTAAATGTCGTTTCACCGGCTACTGGCAAATGCGGAAACTTGGTATCGAGGAGGTCAAACTGCAAAAGTTCAAGCCCGAGATTCCCAGCAAACCACGTTACGTCGTGCAGATATCCCGGAGACGTCAGCAATCGACATTGCGGATGTCCAGGAGACGTACCGTTAGGGTCAGAGCTACATATATTCAACGTTCCTACAACTGCCAAAAACCCATCCCAATCACAAGAAGGAATACGTACAATAGACGTCTCATGGTACTTTTATATGCTGTTTACGGGATGTTACCTTAGTGGTACGTCTTATGGATATTGTAGTGGTACGCATGCAAGACGTATATGGATGTCAGTTCTACATTGGTTTTCTGTCTTTGACACAAGCATTAGTTTTTTATATTCATGACTTGTGTGAGTTAGTATGATATTGTTGAGATGAGCCTGTATGCCAGAAATTTACAGTCTTTATACATTATTTGGAAGTTTCGCCAGCCCCCTTTCCAAGGTTGCCTACGTGTTGTGGGCATTTATACTTCAAATACATGTCTTACTAGCAATTCAGCACTTTTTGCTGTTAGTTGTCACCTGGTTTTTAGACTAATGTGTTCCCACTTTTGAAGTGCTGCTTACTGCATGAAGTCTAATATGTGAAGTGCCAAGCTGACCAAACGCCCTCGCAGAAGCACACGGAGCACAGCTATAAACAATAAATGTCGCATGGAAAACAAGAGGCAGTAAGTAACAGCAAACCAGTCCTGATCAGCACAAGCGCCCTGGACACTAAGGCAACCACAGTAGCGTCATCTAATTGTACCATGCAGCACGGCTGTACAGGGCTTCTGCAAATACACAATCACAGAAACACTTCAAAAATTAAAATATTTAAAATGACAGTCCCCCATCTTATCTGTAAGTACCTGCAGCTCGGTAGTAAGAACGCTTTCAAAGTACATATAAAACACAAAAGAGTTCAGGTAAAACAGTTTATATTGAATTCAAAATTATGTAATATGCTTTCGCAACACAAGCACTTTATTTGCATTCCTATCTGCCCTGGCCCACAGGGTACACATTGTACAATTAGAAGAATAGTACAAATATTCATGACTATAAATAAGTCACACGCAGCAGAAAGGTTGAATGAAAATAGCAGGAAAAGCAACCATGTAAACACAGGGTACAAGCACAAGATAGTTATGCAACTTGAAATATCGCACATTAAAATAATTGGGTGAAAAACAACGCAACAAAAGTGTGAAAACAATGAATTGATTAAATGGTAGTTATAAAAAAACACATCACATTTACGAAACTAAATAATTCACATGTAGTGAAAAAGTTCGTGGAACAATAAAACAAAAGCACCTAGGAAACACAGAAGTGGTGTTGAGTGGTGGTTGTGAGTTCCATACAAATTTAAGCTACTTTACCCAAACCAACATCTAGGGAAATGGTTATGATCTATAGAAAAGGTGTGTATAAAGAAATGACTGTACGGCGGTTACAAGAGCAGCAGAAATTTACGTGATGAAATGATTCACACTTAGTGAAATGGCAGGAGAACAATAAAACAACAAAACACTTTAGAAACAACTTATTCAATTCTGGTTAGGAAAAAAAAAGTTACAATTTTTCAATATTTCACACAAAGTGATATTATTTGGGAACAAACAAAAAAACGGGGAACACGGAAATGATTGATATTAGTTACCAGAAGACAGATTTACATGACTACGTGATTCACACCAAGTGATGCGCTCAAAGAACAATAACACAAAACGAAAACGCATGGAAGCACGGAAATGATTCAATGGTGGTTAAATGGTGCATGCCTCCATCATCAGTTATGGTAGGGATTCTTGAACAGTTTGCGTTCTTCGTTGTGGTACCAGAAACTGCCAAAATAGTTGCAGATCAGATTGGTTGGAAAGTGAGTAAAAATGTCATGGTCCAAAGGCTGAAAGAAATTTAATACCTTTTCCAACGATAAAAACTAAGAAGCCGCAGGTTGTCGACAACGCTGATATTGGCACAGGTTGCTACTGACCATAAAAATCTGGGCCCTATACATTGTCTGGTGAAAGAATTTGGTGTCTCTAACAACACGAAGATATCTAGTTACACACAATGCAGGATGCCACTCGCAGGTGGAAAAAAACCCGCTTTCTCCTTTTCCCAAACCAGGAGAACTCCTGCGCCAAGTTGACCGTCATCAGTAGCTTGAGCACGCGCCTTGTGCAGACTGCTGCAGTAGCTACTCCGTTGCAAGCCAGTTCTTCAGTCTAGGCATCGGTACAGGAAAATCTGTGTTGTTAATACAGCTTTTTAAGACTGGTTTAATACAGAATGGCCGCCTACCATTATCCCTGAAAAAGACAGTGTAGGAGAGCGGCATCTCACCGGTACTCAGCTACGGGGCAGAAACTTCCAGGCTCACTAAAAGGGTCTAACTTAAATTAAGGACGACTTAGCAGGCAATAGAACGCTAGAAGATGGGTGTAACATTCACGGACAGGAAGAGAGCGGAGTGGATATAATTTAATGTCAGCATTGGCACTACTAAGGCAACCTTAACACATAACTATGACAGCTAATGTGAGGTACCACTATATATAAGAACTATATCTCGTGAATGGGTACTCTGAGGACATTTTAGCCCAGCTACAGGTTCCATCTGAACTTGCAAAGTATTTTTCTGTGTCTATCCTAACCGCTTGGTGGATTGGAGTGATAAGATATACACGGATGAAGCCATGTCCACAAAATGTGGCAAAAGGAAACATGAACAAACCCGGACAGCGTCACTACCATGGACGTATACTTCCTGCAGCAGAATGGCGAGGTGAGCTAGTTGGCATATATGCATAACTAAACCCTCAAAAAGCCCATCACTGGAAAACTCGTCATGTTGTCCTGTTCGCTTGTCCTGCCAGGCCTATATTTTTAGTTGAAGTATACGTTTTACAGCAGGAAGCATCAAATTAGTCCAGAAATTTTATAGCGCAATCACATTCACACATAGTCTAAGTTGCACCAGTCAGCACCCTGCAACATGTAAGTTATTAGCAAACGACAGGCCAGACACCAGAATCATACTCTGCCTTAAACCTGCGAAATCCCAAATGATGTGTTACTCTGATCACCAAGGTGTGTTACACACTAAATTCACTAAGCTGAAAATTCCATAAGTGACAGAAATTTACCAGCCATTTTTGAATATTTTTACTAAGTTCTGAAAGGTTCATTTACGTTTGCGATGCTGCAGCAAGAGTACGAAGCACAACCAGCGCTGCTCATACTACTGTACCAGTTACGACATGCGTGTAGTTTTGACGTTACAAATAAATTCGGGTTGCGTACACGTTGTTCATTCCAACATTTCACGACCAAACTGAGCGTTCGAAAAGATTGAACACTCAATCGAAGCGTGAAAAAAGCATCCAGATGGAATTTTAATCTAATGCTGTACTCTCGGAATTCACTCGATTTACTATTTTATTTTAATGCTACACGCACGGCAATCATTCAATTTATTGTGTACGTTTTTTAACCGAAAACTATAATGACAAAAAAAAACGGCATCCGCCGAAACGAAACAAAAACCAATATTACGCTAAAACTACACGATGGGCGTGTAGCGTATACACGTTTACATTTGCACACGCACTTATATTCGCACTCTCCAGCTTCTCTTATTTCATTTCATATCAAAACATTCGCCTAGCAAAAGAGGACAGAACACAAACACTTCACCAAGCACAGGGCTAGAAATTGCGCGAGAATTGATTCTGTTTACAAACGCCGCACCCAGGTACAAAGGTCTACCGGCAAATCTCCGCAACGCACAAAGCGCGTCCCTCAAATCGTTAGGGCTAACCGCTTACGCGTACCGAAGTTCGAGAGCAACTCTGCTACGTTAAATACATATGACAAGAAAACAAGGTTCACTGGTACTCACTTGCCTCCGCTACTTGGCAGTATTTCTTCGTCCGGTAGATAAATCCGTGGTAGTCAAATCACCGAAATAACGAAAGTTGAAGGCGCGCACACCCGTCCCGTCACCGGCCTGTAACACGCGTATCGATACAGAGTGCAGTTAAACTGTCAGACGATCGGACCTGCCGCGCAGCGACTTCCTATCTCGTCTTCGTACGAGGAAAAAACTAGTTCCTGAAAGACACCCACCTTGATAAAACGCGTTTCGAAATAGATGCCCAAGTTATTGGCAAATACAGATACTAGTTGCAAATTATATGCAAGAAAAGCTTGAGCGTGGGTATTTTTTAAAGAAAACAGTAATTGTACCCATTATCTAGATTACGGAATGTAAGGCACTTTCAGGGTCTGCGGTGGAAATACAGCTACCGTGGGGTTGTGAGCGCCGTAATTTTACGCTTTGTTGTGAGGCCGCAACCACTTGCAACGTATTTTCCGCGCTTTCGCGCGTCGACATCGCCCAGCGTTGACGGCTTCGGCAAAATGCACGGCGACGTGGGCTGACGCGGGAGGAGGAGGAGTAGGAGAAAACTTTACTGAACAGGGTAGATCGAGCTACGAAGTGGGCGGGGTCCTCAGTCCAGGACTCCGTTGGTGCGGCGCGCCGTCTTCGCCCTTTCAGCAAGCCAAAGCTGCTTACTTAGGTCCGAGCTGAGACGTTCACTCTCCCACTGCTGCTATGTAGCTAGGCCGATGTCTATGCTGCTCGCCAGATATCAGCGTCGACGCAGCGCCAGAACGCATGCGCAAGCAGGCGACATTGTCCAAATTCCATGTCTCTCTCCTGGTTTGGGGTGATTACGCTCGCAGAAAACAATAATTTTTTTTTTAACGTGTGGTAATTTGGTGCCTTCAGGCAAATTACAAGCTATTTCTGTTCGAAAGTGCGCATTCCTCCGTGGCTAGCTTAGCTTTCATCGGGGAGATCGGGGGTTTGGGAGAGCTTTTTGCGAGTAAAATACGAGAGCTCTGGCTACATCGTTTTAGTGTTAGCATGATGTGCTTGTCTGCAAGATCGGTGCGTAACGAACAAAGTTGATCAACGCCAGAAATCTAGCGGTGCATGCAATTTCATTCGCGGATACCGTAGCTTGCATAGGGGGAACGATGAAGCGCGATAGCTTTTCTTGGCTCAAATAAGGGAGCTTTGGTTACATCACTTGCAGTATTAGCCTCGCCTACAAGATCAGTACGGAAGAAACAAGCGTTAGCACTGCCGAAATTTGTCAAATATAACCGAAACGAATCACCCCCCAATATTCGTTGGCAGCCTCTCTTAGGTTCCGAAATTCTTAGGTCCATGCATTGTTTTCCGGCGTGGTCGAGTGGATTTTAGCTTGGGTGCGGGTGTTGTGTTTTGAAAGTCTATGGTTGGAATCTTGGCAACACCTCACGGATTTTTTTAGTTTTTTTTTTTGCAAAGAGGGTGTCATCGACTTTTTTTCTCAAGGCAAAAAAAGGCAGAGTACCTTGCCGTTTAACCTACAAGTGACGTTTGACGGTAACCTCAGTATCAAGGCAGCCCCGATATTTGCTTTGCTCACACTTTGAATTCATGAAGCTGCAGTCGGTACGTAACATCAAGGTTAAATCAAGTAGCAAGTAAAGTTGTGCTGATTGCATCTTCGTTCATCATCCTATCTTATTTTGTTCAGTCTTGACGGCAATGACCCCCGCCCCTCCTCCCCACCTCCCCCACCCCCCACCAAAACACCCTTACAAGGCTCGTTCGCAACTTCACTTGTAGACGAATTCTGCACTATGTCCCTGCCTCTTTCCGTGAGGTTCGGTATTGGGCTACTGCTTTGAAGTTCAAAGGTTCAAAGCAATAGTGGTGGATTACAATGCTTGTACAAAACCCCTCGGTACAAAACCCTTACAAAACACATACAAAACACCTCTGTAACTTCAACACAGTACGCCTGCGGAGAGTTTGAAAATAAAGTATAGCAGATATAGCTAAAATAAATGTAACTGCGATAAACATGTTCGAAGTAAAAAACGGACATACCAGCAACATCTGAACAACGTCAGCAAAATATGTCTAAATTCCGTCTCCAAATGAAGCAGCAGCAACATCGAGAGTACGTATTTAGCAAAGTTGAAAGAACGTCCGACATTAAGGTACCAGCAACGTTATCTCAACATCCAGAAATTTGCATTAAAATATTGCACGTTGTACGGATGTCTAATGGAGATACAGCTGGGACATAGACGTTCGGATCTTTTTGGGACGTCGCAGAGATGTTAGTGGTTTGCTGGGTTGTAATCTGGTGCACTTCTTCGTAAAAATGGTCCAGAACCTGACTTACACCCTTTCAGATAAGCGTATTGATTTGGCAAGGCATAAATTGCGTGACGTAGTACATATGGGGTTTAACCTGTGGAACTTAGCTCGGGCAATGTTCAACGCACGCACTTTGTTTAGCGAGGGAAACGTAGATGTATTACTAGGCCACCTCTAGGACATTCCGTTGGATATTCTAGAGCAGGCGAAGTTAGAAGGACAAGAGAAGGCTTCATAGAGTTCAGTAAGGGGCATATTGTGTGCTGCAGAGGAGTCCAAGAGAAGGAAGAACATTGGGTTAGATTTTTAAAACAGAGAAATAGCACGAAACGTGGAGGCGTTTTTCAGCACTAGCGAGAAATACGCGGCTGTAGCGATCCAGCTAAACAAGCAATGCAGAATAAAGACGGCACATGCCTATGCGCCAACATCAAGAAATGATGGTGTAGGGGTAGACGGCTTCTACGAGGTGGTCGAATCAGCAATGAAAAAGACAACAACGACGCTCACGATTGTGGTGGCAGACTTCAGCGGAAATGTGGCTAAGAAACAAATTGGAGAAAGGTCAGTAGGAAATTCCGGAATAGCCAGTTGCCACAGACGAGGAGATACACTGCTGGGATTCGCCGCGAGAAACAATGTACATTTTATGAACACATCCTTTTTCGAAACAAAGGTATAGGAAATCGGCGCGGAAAATTCCTGGTGGTACAACTGAATATGAAATTAACTTCATTTTGTAAGGCAAATCGGTTGTCGCGCAAGAAGTAGAGGTGCTAATTGAGATTCCGTGCAGCGATCTTGGGTAGTCATGGGTAGGTTGAATGCAAGCTAGGGTTGAATCTCAAAAAAGGAAGAAGGAAACTCGTTAAAATAAGATACCCCGCATGAATTCAGTCAGAGTCCGATAGCAGGACCTTAAAAGAAATATTCAATACAAATTATTGCTTCTGAACGAGCAGAACGGGGTCAGTGTAGATGGAATAAATGACAACTTAACATAGTCACCCAGTAAATCAGCAGTAGATGTAGGGAGGTACAATAATTAGGGTTCTAACTTGAAAACTAGGAAAATGAAGGGAGTCAGTGCGAAGCGCGAGACCATAAAGCTGTTAAGTGTCGCGGATCGGATGGAATTAACCAAGCCGTCAAAAATGGTTAACTGAAGTAAAAGAAACGACATGCGTTCATATAAAATGATAGTGAATAAAAAAAATCCTGCAAATAAGGGGAAGCTTTAATGTAACTAAGAGGAAGCTAGCCATCCGCAAGGATAGGGCGTACGCAATCAGAGACGTGTAGGGTTAAAATACGCAAAACTAGGATCAGATAATAAAGGTAGAAGAGCGATTTAACCCCGGGCCACACTCCAGCTACGTTAAACCAGGGGAAACCACTGAGAGTACAAGCGCAGCTTGGGATGCCCCACTAGTAAATAACAGCAGGTCGGAAAGGCTCACAGAGGCATGAACGGAGCAAAAGCTGCAGGTGTCGATGGCACACACAGAAAGGAACACACAGAAAATTAGTAAAGCCATTATCATGGCAGTGTCAGGCGACGAAAAAACAATTTTCTACCATAACACCACATAGTTATTCGCTGGTTCGAGGAACAGAAATTAGAAAGTATGCAATACTACACGAATAATCAAGGAATGCAAACCAAAAGGCGTAATCACCTTGGGGACATCAACAAATCGGGATGCAATGATAGCGCACTAACCCATAAAATTCTAAGCAATCAATATTTCAAATAGAACGAGAAAGCTGAACATAAATGCGGAAAGAAGTATAAAAGTAAAAGAAAAAAGGACAGACGAAAAGATTTCAAGAACTACTTCAGTACATTTCGAGTAAGTATGTTAACAAATATTTAGAAAATGTATGCTCTGAGAGCCAACATTTATACCATACCGGCAACGAATTCCACAGTGCTGTGGCTTAAAAAAGGTCAGCTGGCTTGCCGAACTTGATGTTAGTTTTCTGTAGTAATCAGCTGTACTGTTCGGAGAACTGGGTAATATTTTTATTAGTAAGGTGAAAGGTGGCAAACGCACCAACAAGGACATTATTTTGTAGAGAACGTTTAACAGAACATCTGGTTAAGCCCCCGCCGATGTCCACGTTAGTCTGCCTGCGCCCTTGCCCCCTCGGTTCCGCTTTCCTTCTTCTTAGTACACCTTCCACTCTGCGCGATCCTTTTTTTCGGTACCAGCACGAAAGCTTCATCGTCTTCCCTTCTACAGGGCCGTTTAAACGCCTCTTCACACCGAGTAATGACACAACGTTACACACCGCGTCCGTGGACAAGAAAAAGAAGCGCATAGATTATAGGTTTTAATGAGGAGCCCAATCTTTCTTTCCAAGAAGTTAATAGAAGCCAGGCAAACACGCTGCTACCCCTCTTACTAATGTCGTATGCTTCCACAATTTCGCATATCCTAGGCGCGTCAAAAAGGTGACAGCATTTACTAACAAAACACTGGCTACTGGTCAGAGCAACAACTAAGTAGTTAATAAACACTTTTAGTTTGAAGTACGTACAGAGTCCACGTACAGAACCGGAATAAATATGCGTAGTCCACGCGCCTCTAGTTTGAAACTGTTTTATTTACACGTGCGGCAGGCATGGCGCAAATAGGATGCCTTGATTCCTAGAGCCATGTGCGAACAGAAACAGACACTGCTGTAGCCACTTTTGATCCTGCGAGATCGTTGGTATGACGAGGACAAACGTACTTCGTCGGGCTTTACAGCTGCTAAATATCCCTTCCATCTAAACAAACAGAACCAATTTGCCGCGTGAAGCTTGATGTGAGGGTAAGAATGGGCCCCTTGAAGCTGAAATCAACCGCGTACAACACGTTATCATATCGAGGCATTACCGGCGGATCCGCTATGGCTGCAAAGTGGGAGGAGAAGGGCGGCGCAATATTGGTCAACTCTAAGTACGAAAGCAACGTAAGAACCGCAACGTAAACATTCGCATCTCACGTAGGTCTCTAAGACTCAAGGATACCATTTGTGCTCTGAGCAAGCGCACTGGTCACCCGTGAAAGCTCTACCTACCTGACGCTTCTACGTACGTAAAATTAAGACTTTTTGTACTGTACGTAGTAGCAACATGTTGTTATTAACTGGATACGCTTAACCTAGTAAAAATGGTACGCGTGAGAACGCAGACAGGCTGAGCGCGCGGCATACCATTAACGCACATTCGACAAGCACATGTCCCGCGTAAACAACAACTAAAATGAGAAAGAAAACCAGTTGCATGAACAGGGACATCGTGAATATCTCCGTTTGTAGTCATTAGGTAGAGTGGGAAGTTTGCTGTAGTTATTATGTTCAATAAGTCACAGAATTTGTTACTATCCGTAAATGTTAACATCCCACAAGCAGCAGTTAATAAGTGCACAGTCTAGATGAGTAAGGATAGCATTTGGCCTACAAAGGGGCAGTACATATGTAAAGGTTTGCAGGGAAGGCAAGTGCGTAAGGATTTAGTGAATACAAGCCGCTACAACGTTTTTACTGGCCTTTTTGCTAAGAGTGTGTGGTTTTTGTGTCTGGCAGCGCTTGTGTGTCTCCGTCTTTTGTACGTGTGTCTGCTCGGTTGTGCGATAACATCCCCCTCATTATCTGAGCTACAACGAGTCCTACTGTGAGGGACACCACAAAACCACAGCACTGGGAGCCCAGGAGCTCCGCAATGAAACAGAGGGTCACCATTTCTAAGGGACTAGGTAAGATCTCGTTAGAAGCGGAACGTGGGATGATACGATAATTTCCCGGCCTAGCTTAGTCCTACAGCTCCTTTTTGACGGCTAAGGTCACAAAATTGCAACCGTCGCTTGCCGTACAACGAATCGACGATGGCTTGTTGATGACCACTGAAATGCAACGCCGTATTCGTCTGCGTCTTTTACATCCTTTGTATGCAAATAAAGCAGAAGCACTCACACCGCACTGGTCTTAGACGCCTTATATAGTTTATGGCGCCTTGTACGGAAATGGAAGTAATAAACACGGCATTGTGTGGCTCGTGGCTGACGTGTGAACACCTGCATTCTCATCAGTCTGTTTTATACTTTCTTGTAAACATGGAGGTGTAAAAAGTACAGCAACAACGTTTTGCTGTTGCTTGTAAACAACGAATATATTAGGAGTACAGAGTAAACACCTAAAATACTGTGGTAAAATGGCAAACAACTTGCACATCAAGACAAAATGGCCCCAGTTAGGTGCGCCATGAATATACCCTATTTTCAAAGTTGGCTCTTGCTTAAACGTTGGCACGTTTTAAGGGGATGCGAAGTACCTTTTGTAATGATGACCTTCTTTGGGTAGAAAAACAGGAAAAAGTTGGTCACGTTGAACAGCAACTTGGAAAGGCCTTGTTGGAGGGGCGTTCCGGCTATAAAAAAAAAGACGACCAATCTCCTGCAAGCGTCGTTTGAGTATCCCTATGGGGACGAAAGATTCTGCTGTTTTATTTTCCGGAGCTTGAGAGGTGTGAATACTTATAAACTTTCAGGAGTTTTTCTACGTCCAGCCTCGAAAGATTGTTTGTAGTGACGCAACCGAAGCAACTTTTACGTATTACTCCCCTAATACGACCTAAAACATAACGCAGAAGTGAAACCCAGAAAAATAAATAATTGGTGCAGTAAGTTACTTAGTGGTAGTTTCCTGATTTCTGAAGACGTTCCCTGAAAAGAACAAGGAGTACTTCCCTTCAGGCGTTCTATAAGTATTATTATGCAATCCTGCTTGAGGGATATATATTTTGCTTGTATTCAGGCCCGACGAGTTTTCTTTTTAATGAAAATTCTGAGCAGTCCATTGCACCGGAGCTATTCTTGTGATTTGCAAAGCGCTGTAGCCATGTTTTTTATAATACACAAATGCCCCCACCCGACAGATGAAAAAAATGCCCGCCACCATAACCAGAAATTCCGTTGCTCCAAGCGCCCCTACCCCAATCCCGAACCAGAGGTGACAAAATTATGTTCATGTTTTCGCAAGCGCTTCTGTTCCCAAGCAACATAAGAAATAGAAAAGGCTGTAATTAGCTGGCGGTGTGCAGGGTAGTCCATCACCAGCAATCAAAATCCCCGTAGCGCCCGCTGAGAACTTTCCATAAAAGTATCGGCACTTGGGTGAGTTGACCGTCTTTAAGCGTCTTTAAAGGCCGTGTAATAGAAAAAGACACGCGGGAAAGACGGTGACAGGATTACGCTGTACTCACAACGCCTTTATCAAACACGCAAAAAAAACATAAGGGCCTCGTCCGAACCCATTCGCTGTTACATTATGAGGCACCACTAGAATATAAGAAACTGCTCTTTACAGACAGACCAAACCAAAAACCAAAATCTTTTTCAGGAGGTGTTATCAAAGGCTCTGTAATAGACACATCCCCACTTTTCTAAGGATATGCCGCACTAACTTCCAAAGTGATCTTATTGGCGTGCAACCAAAGCATGGAGGTATCATAAACAAGCAGAACGCACCCGGGTTCAGAACAATGCTTGGAGACCTGTGAGTATGTCGTGTGTTTTAGTGAGGTTTTGTGCTCCAACAATCTTATATTTATGCAGCAACGGGTTTGTTCGACGCATGCTTCTTCACAATCAAAACAAATTTTATATACAACCCCCGTTTTACAATGGACACACCGACCTCTGTGCTTACCAGTAGAACTTTCCTTTTTAACTCCAAGGTCACAATGCGCCAACTATGCGTTTGCCCACATATTTTAATAATTTATAGGATGCTGACAAAACACCATTTGCATCAAACCAGCTTGCTACATATCTGAGGCCATGCAGCCACTTCTGCTTATTTGGAATGAGGGCAAATATCACCTTTTCACCCCGCTCACCAACAAAGGACACACTGGAAACACTGCCCTTCTAAACCACATCAGTTGTGCCGAAAAGCTATGAGTGACATAGACTTCTCAACCGCTGTGTTCACACACACCCGCAAGGCGAAATGGCGTTGCATTTTCGTAAGCAGTTTTTTTTTCGCCATGCGTTAGTCATGCCTCTTTTCACCTCCGGTTATTATCCCTGTTTAATACTTTTTCAGAACCCGAAATAGGCAGAATTGTTTATTCAAGGGAGTCCCATATTATTGCTATAATCACTCGCAGTTTGCATGATACGTGGAAAATATTCACTTGCGCTGAGCAAAAACGACGTGTTTGGGAACTGTTAACAGCTTTAGTATCGTGAAAGATCTAGGCAACGTGTGTCTGCGTCTACGCTATTGGTTATGGCTAAATGCGTTTGCATAGTTGCTGAAAGCGGCTTTTTAAAAATACAGTCGCCCAATGTACGCATTTAACTTAGTCGCAAACAATCACAAATTTCCCTCGTAGATGCCTCGCCAATGAAACGCTTCATTCATTTATTTAGATACTACTGCAGGGAAATAACGGCCGAAACAAAAGTGTGGGTGCTGCAAGACAAACAGGATTGGCCAAATAGTAAACAATACAGGGGTGGCAAACATAGCCCATAGACGTGCAACGCAATAAAAATCAAAATCACACTCTACAATATTTTCAGTACACTTTAGCGCATTTCCAGACTAGAAAAAATTGACGCGGTGGTTCGGACAATCAATTATTTTGCGAGATAATAAAAGTATTGAAAAATCTTAGTCCGGGCGGAGATTGAAGTGAAATTGTGAGAGTGATACGTTCTTGTTGGACGCGAAGAATTGGGAGAGAGAACGTTTTGTAGGTCCAGTACAATATTTTTGCTATATAGATGATAGGTAGAAAAAAAAATGTCAGCCTGGCTGTTTTCTTTTGCATACTCAGGTGGTTTTGTTATAACTTATTAGTAAAGTCGCAATCAGATAGTCGAATTTCAAGAATTGGAATATTGAAAATAAAACAAAAGGCTAATAGCTAGGTTTTCTGCGGAATGCTGATATCCTTTTTTTGTGTGCGGAACCCACACCTGACAAGCATTTTCCAAACTAGACAATAATTTTAATATAGGTGAGGAGTATGGTACTAGCGGAAGAACTTGAGTTTATGCCTTTACTATCCGAACTGGGTACATGCGAGCGAACAAATATTTTTTATGTGGGACGACCAAGTTAGCTTACTAGTGATTTCTTCAGCTAAGATATTTGTAATATTCTGTTAGTAAAACACAGATTTATTTTTTATCTCTACGGATAAATAAATTGTTACTTCTTGTTGGAGATGCGCGTAAACACAACCATATGAAGGTTTATATTCATTCCCCAACAGTCTCCGCACCGAGGGGTGGCCTCGGCACAATAAACCAGCATTATTTGGTAATTTCGGCAGAAAATTCAAGTGAATAAAATACCACCGTGTACAAAACAGGAAATTTTGCACCTGTTTTTAATCAGTTGTAAAGTAATTGATATAGATAAGAAAAAGCAAAGGACCAAGGACGCTTTCCTGGGAAACACATGACTTCAATGGGCGATGGTTTTAATAAACACCGTTATGTTAACAAACTGTGTACGTGACCTTCAGAAACATTAAACCCATTCAACAATTGTATGGAGAAAGCCAATGAAATCAATTTTGTGAATTAGTTCGGAGTCGGGCATTGTATCAAATGTGTTGCTCACATCAAAGGAGATAACATGGCTTTCGCGTGATTTATGTAGAACAGATGACAAGAAATGGACGCAAGAAATGACTTCGGTAGTTGTAGAAAGAACTTTACCAATGCCCGTTAATGTGGCGATAACAAAATTTATGAGCGCAAAGAATGATAATGTAACTTGAAATCATGCTTTCCAGCATTTTGCAAGAAGTGCCTGTAAGCGACATAGGTACAGAGAGTGAACTCTCCTAGATACTATTCGCATAATACAATATTCGGCCTAATACGTTTTTCTTTCATTACCGACCGACGTGACTTACAACTAATTTATTTTCCTGAGTTTAATTTAATCACATTTTTGCCGACATTTGCACAATTCGAATGCGAAAATAAATGCGAAACCCTCTGCAAATCGTACGTATACTCTTCGGTATACTAGTTTAAAATGCATTCGAACAAGATACGATCTTCCAGTTGTGGAGCCGCTGACACAACTGAAGCGCCGGGTTTGCTGCGAAAACATCACTGCCAGTCGTGCCCACTCCGTTTCAATGCTGATGATATGTCAGGCAAAGCCGCGAAATTTAGCGAACGTTTTCGTAATCGAGAAACCTGCGCAATGCTTTTGGGTGGCAGCGATTTCCGTTGCGACTTCTCGCCGTGCTCCCAACGCTGTTCTTTGTTCTCTTTCTGCTTTTTTTGCGGTGTTGGGTGGAGCTGCTGTAGTTCTGAGGCTTTTTGATCTCCTTTGTCTGCCTTGTTGCTGTCCGTGATGGTACTGCCGGTATTGTGACAATTTCGGGAGAACGCGAGGCGCTGAGTTTAGATGAACTGGAAATTGTACGTAAATTTGAAGAGAACCCGAAAAGAAACCGCGTGGACTTGGCACGGGAGCTCGCTTTGCAGTGTACTCTCGGCACACGATTGTGGTTCAGCAAGTGGAACTTCGAAAGAAGCTGCAAGTTTTCTGTCCCGGTGTAAAACGGAGGTGATGTGCGAAGCATAAGCAGATGTAACACGCCTTGCTTATATTATTCACGCAAGTAGAGCGAAGGGGTGAACGTCGACGGCTCAATTCTACGCGGAGAAGTTAACCACACCGCGTGGTTCTTGGACATGGAAGACTACGGTTCGACGCTGATTTCAGTACAAAACAGGGTCTGGTGAAGCAAAGAATACGGTACCTTCTTTTTTTACGTTTTAGAATGATACACGCCTGGCCGTTAAAACAATAAAAGGCAGTACAAACTGAGCAGCTACTTCAAGGTTGCCCAACTAAAGGTAAATACTGAAGCCATATCCATACTTCTCTCCGTTGTTTACCTTCTTTGGATACTACAATTTTCGCATACCACGTTTTATTTTCCTGTTCCTGTGATAATCCCATTAACAAAATGTCAATGTAGTTGGTTACGCTGTGACAACCCCATTTCTAAGTACTGGGATTATTCGAATGGTGCGCCCAGCCTGAGGGTGAAAAGCATTGTATTGAGGATAACCAAAATTTAAAAAGGGGAAGAGCAATTCACCGGAGCAATCT
The DNA here is from genome assembly GCA_013339765.2 of Haemaphysalis longicornis. NCBI lineage: Eukaryota > Metazoa > Arthropoda > Arachnida > Ixodida > Ixodidae > Haemaphysalis > Haemaphysalis longicornis. Next base: position 29,196 of record JABSTR010001779.1, on the reverse strand, counting down.
ATCTTACAGCTACATTGGGTACGTTGTCCTTAGTAATGCAATTTTTCACCTGTTGAAGCATTCAAGTTTAGCTTTTCTGCGTGACGCCATTACGCAGCTTCCCCTTCGTCGCAGTAATCATAATCTCACTCCCGCGCTGCATGCCCGCACGTCCGCAAGAAATTTTAAAACTGGCGTAGACCTACAAGCGATCATCACCATCAATTTCGTCTGGCGCCATCTACGAGCGAGTAGGAGCGGCTTAGCGACCGTAGAGCCCTTTTCGGGTGGAACTTAACTTTCCAGTGCCCCAATCTCTCCAAGTGTTGTCAAAATGCAGTTTTTGTTTCACACCGGGCTAACTAATTTGTTACTTTTATGTTCACATGGCTCACGACGTAGGTTGTCTTCTCGGCATCAGCAGAGGCTGCCGCGTTCGGCCAGGATAGAAGCAGCGACTGTCACATTACGAGTCCAATTGCTTCACAAAGTCATGGTATTGTTCCTATGGAAAGCATTCGAGGTTACCTTTGCACTACACTGTATCCACATGCTCTCCCATCATTACACCAAAATGCATGCTGGAAAATGAGCGGTTAATTTCAAATAGTGGAGCCTGGGGTGTTAAAACCGCTGTAGAAACTTGTTTCTGTTTACGTCGGTGCCGTTGCTATGGACGCTGTCGTCGTTTGGTCGCGCTATATGCTGGGAAATTAGTGGCCGTTGCTACAGGCGCTCCATTCTTATGCCTTACTGAATGTGAGAAATGGGCAGGACATTCATAAGTTCTATAACGCGGTGACGGTGCCGACTCGTGTCACTGATTAAGGCAGCAGTGTTGCTGCGGGGGCGCTGCATGCTCGCAGATGGGTGGCTAGTTAGAAAGTTTACCGCCATTGTATTTTACACGAACACGTTCAGCAAAAAGAAAACGATATCCTCGCGATTGCGTCAAAGGGGAGGAGTAGCGGCGGTAAATGTAATAGATTTCGAGCTTAATTAGGTAACGCTGGTAGTGTCTACGTAAGAACGGAAACGAACTACGCACAGGCTGGAAAATAGTTGTTCATAAAGTAGTTTTGTTTCTTTGTGAATTATCACAAGTTTGGCGACCGCTTCCGAAGACACGTTCATGCAATTTACTCATAGGACTCTTAATTTATTGCGTTGAATCATTTGCGTTTGCGAATGCTTGTAACGTGAACGGTCATGATTTAAAAATACGGCAAATTTGACCCTCTTGAAATAATAAGTTGATGACCCTCAATTTGTTTCTACACTTCTAATAAAATGTTAAAGTTTTATTGCGTGCAGAGTGTAACGAATATTTTGTGTGCAAAAGTGATGTTTTGTGTTCGCTTGCAACAATTCTCGTTAGTGTTCAAGAAATGCAACAGGTTATCGCTTATTTGAAACTTCAGTTGTACGCCTATCCCCACGCGTTCTCCTTGTGGATGAATTCTCAAAACCCACGGAGCAGACAAAGGTCAGATTCTGCACTTAGGAACTCAGCGAGGCACGTTTTCGCGAGGTCTTGCCAAATACTTTCTTGTTTTGAAAATTATGGCAGCCTTCCCTTTCCCCAGCTGCGGCTTAAAAGCAATCGTTCATCTTTTCACTATTTATGAAACCTCTTACAAGGATTTCGAGCTTAGTACGCAGCCTACGGGAACCGCCTACTGCTCTGCATCATTTCCACTCTGTCGCTTTGCACAGAACCGCCGTGATCTAGACGTCGCGGAAGATTTATGCGCCAAGGTCACAACCTTGTCGGCTCCAGTCTTACCTGCAAGACTGACCGATGTCTCTCTGCCCTCTGCAAGTGTGACCGTCATGGACAAGCCATTGACAATGGTGCTGCCTTGTCTTCCGTAAATAAGGCTTCTGCACCGTGCCCAGATGGCATAAGCTATGCAGCTTTGTCACACCTTGGAGACAAAGCTAAGCGCTTCCTTTCTCGGCACATACAACCACAGCTGGGAAACGGGCCACCTCGAACCGGTCTCGAAGCGCGGTCGCCTTGTTCCCGAGCTCAAACCCGGCAATATCCCTACGGAAATTGAGTCTTACCGCCCCATTGCACTTCTGAGCTGCTTGGGGAAGCTGATGGAGAATATGGTTCTTGCTCGCCTAGACTGGGAATTGACAGAGCGGAACGTGTATGCCCCACAGATGACTGGATTCGGACAGTCCCGCAGCAGCATCAACAACGTGCTTGCCCTTGTCAATGACATAAACAGTGCGAAATCCCGGCGTAGCATCACTCTAGCAGTGTTCATTGAGATTAATGCAGCCTTTGACTGTGTGGCACATGAGGCAATTAGACCTGCATTGGGTCGGTAGGCATCGGAGATCGCATGTATGCGTGGATATCCGATTATCTGACTGACAGATCCGTCTTTATGTCCACGAAAGACGGCGAAACAGCCCCTCACAATGTCACGCGAGGTGTGCCACACGGCGGAATTTTAAGCCCAACCCTATTTATGATCAGCCTCATTAGAATTGAGAAGTTCGTGCCAAACACTGTCGAAATATCGCTCTATACTAACGATATCTGCATCTGGAGCTCTGGCCACAACAGGCGAGTTTTACAAGCTGCCTTCAAAATTCCATCAATTTTATAGCGGGTACTTTTTGGCAAGACCTGGCATCGAAATCCTGGGCTAGGAAATGTGCGGCAATAGCCTTCACCAGGCGTGATGTATCCCGCTATCATCTTTCAGCGGCAGGGGTTCCCATAGCCTTTGTGGACTGACACCGATTCCTGGGCGTAGCACTTGACAGGTCGATGACGTGGTCGCACCACGTTCGTCTCCTGAAGGAGAAACTGGGCTCCTTTGCTCATGTGTTACGCTTGCTGACCATCGGCTCAGGAGATTGTTCTGCTGGGCCCCACCTGCGTCTCTACACAGAACTCTGTGAAGTACTGCTACGATACAGCCTCCCAGTATTCGGTCCTCTTTCCAAGACCAACACAAGGCGGTTAGAAAGTATGCAGGCCCGAGCTCTGCGGTTTTGTCTGGGTCTTCCGAAGGTAACTTCTACGCTGGGGGCCATTCGAGAGTCTAGATGCTTTTTGCCCAGTGTACCGGTGAAGGAGGAGCAGCTTCGCCTAAATCTGCGGCTGTCGACTAGGACGCATGGACATCCGGTGAGTTCTAGTTCTGCCTTAGAGGTACAAGACACTCTACCACTCTTGGGTAAAAAGTGCCCTACGCCGCTTCACCTCCCGCCCTGGTAATACTCCCCCTGGCGAATCGTCGCCATAATTCCGGGAATCAGCTCTGAATCAAGGATGCCAATTCATGCCCTAATGTACTTCACTCTAGAGGACATATGGAATTGTTACCCTAACCACAAGTATATCTACACTGAGGAATTGCTGACGGCCACATCATCTGCTGTCGGAATCTGGGTTCCATCAACGCGCACCACAATTGCGGCCAGGTTAAGCCACAAAACAACGTCGACGACCTCAGAACTTGCAGCCTTGCGCTCCGCTTTGCAGTACATTCTTGGGCAAGAAGCTTCATGTGTGGGTGATTTTCACAGATTCACGGGCGGCGCTTCAGCAACTAGCATCATTCCCGCGCGAACAACTGGCCCACGAAATACACACCCTGCATACACAGGCTGCCAGAATGCTTCACGAGGTAGTGTTACAGTGCCTACCTGGACATTGTGGGGTAATTAGAATGTGGGGGCCAACGAAATAGCTTGCGCGGCCAACACCCAATCTAGTGTCATCATCCCGATTCCTTTCTCTCGACGTGACGCCCCGACACTTGCGTACTCCATGGCGCGGCAGTCACAAATCTCTATATGGACGGACGTAACAAACATTATCAGCCATTATACAGAATTGATCCCACCTGCACTTTTCGAATGCCGTGTGGCCTGGGAAAGCGTGACGAAGCAGTCGTTCACCGCATTCCCCTCAACGTCGCTTTTACCAGCCAATACTTGCGCAAGGCGCGCCGAGTTGCCTCCCCTCACTGTCAAGTATGCAGTGTCCGTGAGGACAGAGAACATGTACTGTGTGTGTCCCAGTTATGACACCCCGCGGCTAACCTGGAAGACAACTTTGGGACTGCGTGCTTATGCACCATTGAAGCTTTGTAACGCCATTGGTCCATGCCTTCTACTGCCGCGGCAACATAGAGCACATGGGCTTTGGTGTCATTTCTCCTTGACTCTGGCCTGAACGACGCTCTTTGAACTTCACTTCAGTTTTTGCGCCGTGTTTGCGTGATCCTGCATTGTCAGTTTGTGTGCTTATTTGCTTTTGTAGTGTCTGTATGAGTTTTGTGTATTCGTTTCCCTTCACTTTCGTACATCTCATGTTATGTGGAGTAGCAAGCCAAGCTCACTGCCAGGCTGACTTCACTTCATTCATTAAAGCATTCCTGTATTCGTGAAGTAAATTTTCTATTCTCGCACTCTTAATTCGGCTAGTGCGCCCGCCCACTTCCCCAATGGTTGACAGCCAATTCCTGTCAGAAGGTTCTCAGATGTGAAAATGAATATAGTTTTCTTTTGGCTTCCACAGAGCGTTATTGTAGTTATCATCAGTACTGCAATAATGAATAATGAATCTTTCAAGGTTTGTGTGCACTCCCTCTTCAGATGAATAGTTAGAGGTTGTTTTGCGGCGAGCATTTTTGGACATTACTTTTTTTACGAATTTTTGGGATGCCATTTTTATCAGAGAACACAAAGCGAGAAATTGTCTATATGGTGTTAGCCCTGGAATATTCGCAAACTTTCGGCACAGCAAGGGCCTTTACTAAGCGAAACCTGACATCTCCGATACAATAACTTGCAAGATCGATGAGAGATCTTCAAATGGAATCGTTGGGCCCTTAACTTTAGGCGGGGCATACTCGTAGAATTCTCTTAGAACGCCGAACGCGAACAGCGACAAAAGGTAATCAAAATGCGCTTTACAACCCAAAGCAATAAGGAGGCAGCTGAGATATTGAGAATAATGCTCTCACGGGAAGTAGGAATAGCACAAAAGAGCGAAACAATTTGTGCACAATAAACAGGGGTGCAGTTATTTACCATTTGGGTGGAGAACTTTTTCGCGTCTCTCGGGAAGATCTAGGGCAAGGTTAAGAAAAAAAGATTTATGGTGTGGTCTACTAAGACCTTCACCATTTTTATGTTTTACGATCACGTTCAAAATACACTCGCCTCACAGCGTCGTCGAGAACCAGTGGACATGGGGGAATATACGCAGCACCCGTCACCAGATTGCCGCAGATAGGACGACGGATCTTGTTTTTTTTAACGATGAAGGAATTGGCTTTATTGCCATGAACTCGTTGGGTCCTATAAACAGCGGCTGCGCGCTGGTCGAGAGCGAACAATGTCGTCTTCCTTTGGCGGTCAGTCGATGATGACTCCGATGGTGTACTGATGATGATGACGAGGCTGAGCTCAAGAGCAGATGATAGGGGGAATTGATCGTTCGCCGTGTTAACGAATAATAATGATTGCGGAAATACGATCTACTGTTTTCGAATTCTCGGAGCATGCAACGACGCTGCAGGAAATCACTTCCCCTTCATATAGCATGTGGTTACCTTGACTGACCATAAATCAATAAACTAATCTTTCTTATTTTTCAAGCAAGGTAACCAGAAAATATGAAGTGTATGTTTCTTCTCTTGAACATATTGAATCCATTCTGTTCATTGCCGTTGTTTTGAACTGAGTCATTGCTCCCTACGTGTCCAACTCAGTAACCAGTTCTACAATTTATTGTTCCATTCTCCTAAAAATAACAATTAATGAACGCTACTTCGATGGCGGTGTGATGAAGTGTGCGCTGCCCCCAACTCAAGGAGAGGCCAATCCACAAAATTTTACAGGTGTACCCTACGGAGAACGCAAGTCTGAAGTAGAGGAGGTGGATGAAGCTCTTTGTAATTGGAGGCAGCAAGACGGCCACCCTCGCGGTGTAGGCACGAGGACCGTCGCCGGCTTTTCCGTCCGAGCCACCACTCGGGCTGTCTACGAGACGACGGCTGACAAAGGGACCCCAAGACGCTGCTGCGCCCGTCGGAGTGAGCGGTTGTTCCGGTGGCGTGGAGCGCGGGTAGTGAGGCTCCGCTGTGGCGCATGCCTAAGCCTTTCCATTCCGCCGCCAGTCATCGGCCACCGTTACGAGGTTGCCCCAGCGAGACACCCTCCACAACGACTCCAGTAACCTCCCAGTGGCCATCCAGGGAACTGCGTCTCACGAGTAGTCACATCCACACCATCTCGTGTCACCGATCGCCGTCTGTGAGCATACGACTCCATGACTTTGTCCGACGCCATTCGTACCTTCGTGTTTCCGAGTGTAGTGCGTCTGTTTGCTGCAGTGTTAATTCCGGCTTTGTACATTATTGAGTTATTATAGTAGGTGTGTGTGCATTTGCGAAAGCGTAGACCAGGCTCGTGACCTTCTACGCGGTTCGGCCCAACATTCATTACAAAAGTGGCGAGCCTGCCAGGATCCGCCTTTTACCATCTGCAGAGAAAAGCCTTGCTACGGTTCTTACTACCTCCATTCACGCGCGTCTCCGCCGTACTGCAGCGCTGGTATGGAGGAACTCGGCCTGTAGCAGTGGAACGCGGTAAATTCAAATTACCTTCCGCACACGTTTAGTGTGTTTACCTTGGTATGACCGTGACGGTACCGGAACAGCATGAGCGGTGAGCGGGGAAGCAAAGGGGGGGGGGGCATTTCCTGCAAATGTTACAAAGACTATAGTTTTCTCTAGCTCCTCCCCTGCTTGATTTCTCCTGAGTTTTCTCTAGCTCCTCCCCTTGCTCCCGCTTCTTCCATAACCTCCACTGAGAGCGCTCTGCTTCTTCCATAACCTCCACGCGCTCTGAGAGCTCATCGTCGTCTGCCCCCACTGCTTCGATAGCCTCGATGATTTTTGCTTTCTTTTCCCATCGCCTAAGCTTAACGCCAACATTGTTGGCAACTCTAGGAGTTGCGGCTTTCGTAGCCACTTCAGGTTCATGTCCGTCTCGAGTGCTGCCAACTGTTCCTGCAAACAATCTTTTACCTGGACGCACCAAAGCAACTTTGCGTATAAAGCGTAATACACTTTACCTCCCTCGCTACACTTTGTGAAGACAGCCTGGCAGTCCCTCAACGAGAACGGCCTCGCGCTCACCAAACTTTGCAGTCATAAGCTAAGATAAGATAAAACTTTATTTCCCACAAGCCGGGCGCTCGAAAAAAAGTGAAAAATTCACTTGACAAAGTCCGAGCCCCTGTTACAAGACAGCAACGGGCTCCAAAAGTACATCTTTCCAGAGAAATTGCTTTTTCGATGCTCATTATACAAAGTTTCTCAGAAATTCTTCTGTTGTAACGAAAAGTTTTTAATACAATGCTGGTTGCACGGTCAGTGGTAATCTCATTGGCCGACAAGGTGGTTTAAAAAGGAATTCAAAGTGTGTCGAATCATTTGGTTCCAAAGGTAGTACGCGAAAATGGTACAGTCCTATATCACTTGTGAACGCGTTGGGTATTTGTATGCTTTTGCTGTTATGCTCGCAATTTATGTTATGAAAGTGTCACGATGATGCAAGTAAGATTGGTGTGATTTTGCTAGGTTTAACTGCAAAGGTTGTGAACTGAAATCAAAATGAGTTTGTTGAACAGGTTTTATGTATGTGCATTATGATCTACGCCAGCTATATGTCGTTTTGCTTTTTTTTTCCAACACTTGCATTCGGTTTAGGTTTGTTTTGGATGTGTTTCCCCAAACCAGAAAGCAGTACATGAGTTGAGACATAAACAACGAGTTATAGATATCCAGTTTAACCGTAGGTGGCAAAAATACTTAAACTCATCTGGTATTTCAACAATATTGGATATGCGCGTAATTACATTGTTTACATGGCCCGTTCCAAGACATATTTGTGTTGAATAGTACACGAAGTGTTTTTACGGAATCCACTACTTCTTCAGTTTCATTGCCACGAGTATTTTTTTGCATTTCGGAATCCTTTTCACTGTCTATGGGAGAAGAGAACAACTTTGGTTTTTTTAATGTTAATTTCTAAGAAATTCACTACGCTCCAACCATGCAGCTTTAAAAGTGTTTTATTTATCTCTGATCCAAGCGTTTGGCAATGAGAGCTGGAAAATAAAAGTGTTGCATCACCTGCATATATGACGCACTGCGGAGTTTGGCTAATTGTAGTTATATCACTAACGAAAAAGTTATCTGGAAGGGGTCCAAGAATACTTCCCTGGGGAACGCCCGCATACAATGACCGAAAATCAGATGACTGTTCCCCATTTGAAACCACTTGCGTGCGATTTTGTTAATACGATTTTAATAAAGCCAATGGAATACCTCATCCGCCATACAGTTCTAAGTTTAAATAGTAGAGTCGCATGATTTAGGTGGTGGAATGCTTTTGAAAGATCCATATACACTCCAGCTACAACCTTTTTTTCTTCAAACGCTTTCAAAATAAATTCTTTTGGATAATAAGGGCAAGCTCCGTAGATCTGTGCCTTACGAAATCCGAATGGTTCAGGAATAATCAAATTAAACTGATATGTAAAACCTGTTATTCTAGTGTGCAACAATTCCTCCAAACCTTTGGACAATACTAGTTGAATAGTGATCGGGTGGTAGTTCGTATAAGAATTGCGGCCGCCACCTTAAAAATAGTAGTCACTCTCGATGCTTGCATCTTCTTAGGAAATATACCCGTCGTGAGAGAAAGACTATATACATATGTAATTGGAGCTACAATATAATCTGAAAACATAGTTTCCACCGGTCTGATTTGAAAATTGTCTAAGTCACAGTGCTGACCTATTCGCAAAAGGTTTATATGTTAAGCCTACCTCGGCTTAAGTTGTGTGCCGGAGAAAGAGACTCGCATCCCTTCTGATGACATCATTTGCAGATTCAGGGGATGAGAGCTGGTAACAGCGTTTGTAAAGTATGGCTGAAGGAGTTAGCTAAATCAGGGCCACTAATCGGGTCCTTGTTTACTTTCTATTGCATTATGGGATGCTGGCTGGGGACGTGGTATAGCCGTTCATTAATTTTTTCCTGACTTTGTCTGGCTTTGATTACAGCCAAGTTCAAAGTAATTATAGAAATATTGTTGCCTGGCATGCCGAATTAAGGTATTGGTTTTGTTTCAATGTTTCTTAAGTATTTCCCTGTCAGATGGTTTACGCGTTTTTAGAAATTTCCTGTGCAGTTCATCTTTCCGTTTTATCATTTTCAAGCATTCGTTTTAAATATAGGATATACGTGCCTTCCTAGGCTTTGAACGTTAACCAGGCGAAAAGATTGCGGGTATTCCTCCCCGAAGAGGCCCAAAACTCCTCATATGCTTCATCTGGGTTGCCGAACTGATACTCTTTATCCCAATTTATATCATCATGCTTCAACAAAAGACTTCTAAACGGCCGCCGTCTATAATTTTGAATTTTTCATTTGGATTAGATTCAGGTTTTCTTCGGTATGTATGTTTCTTTGAAAACAAAAACATGGGTAGGTGATCACTGATGCTTGATTCGAGCACACCTGTAATTATTTCGTCGGTGGAGATGTTGGAGATAAAACATCTAGTAGTGTTTGCGTATTTGTTCTAATACGCATAGCGGTTTAATCTGTTGACCGAAAACATTGGATAAACAGCAGTGTTTGAACCTCATGTTGCGAGGGTGATGGTTTTGTAGCATGTTTAGGTTGCAATCCCCTCCCAAGTCTACTGTTAGATTAATTTGCTTTGTGTAGTTTAAAACACTTCAAGACCATTAAGAAAAAGCTATCAATGATGCCATCAGGTGGGCAATACCATTACGTACAAAACATATATTTACGACTCCCTAACAGATAAACCCTCACATATCATCGGTGCAAAAAGGAAACTCTTGGAGAAGATCACATTCAAAGCGGTTTTTGGTTATGTTGAGCAACACCCCCCCCTACCCCTGCTTGCTGCGTCGGTTTAACTAAAATGCTGCTGTAACCGTGCATTTTCTGATTACAGTCATCCTCTGAAGCAAACCACGTTCTGGTAAGCATAACTGCGTCAAAGTAAAATAGGTTCCTTTAAAAAGATACTTAGGAGCTCCCCCTTCTTTCTAGCGAAAGGTATATTTAGGTGAAAGAATTGATTTCTATCCTGCCATTATTACTGAGGATGTCTTGACATCATTGCACCGTAGGGCCATGGTGGTTGCGATGGTAAAAATGGTGATTGAGTTTTATTTTGCGATCTTGTCGATGTCTCCTTCACTTTGTATATGAATGATCTTAGGCTGTTCATCTCTTTTGGCGAGAATTCGCCCCTCCTTTGTCTATACGAATCACCACATGACCGTCTCTTTTCTACGCAATAGCCATGCCTAGCAGCTTCTTCAAGCAGAACAGAGATGCTCACTTCCAAACACCGCTGTGTTTGCTGAAAAGCCAAGGTCATTCATTGATAGCCTAGCTTTTTTTGCCTTGGAAAAGCAAGGAGTCGCGCTTTGATCTGCTTTTGAATTGTACGATGGTGTTCGGGCAGTTTGGTAAATTTTTGGTTTTACCCTGAGGCACACCTCCATGTCTCCTGGCACCAGTGGTTCTATGAAGTCGGTTCGGATGCTATGGTGTCGGCCCATGCCTCATGGAGGCGATCCTATCCGCACTGGAGATGATCTCGCCGTGGTGGAGACAATCCCACTTTCTGGCAACCAGTTGTGGCGAATCTGGTAGCGTGAGCGGTTATGGCGTCCGTTGGTCCAGAGTTGGGGCCAAATATTGGGCCCGAGAAGGGCGGAAGAGAGAAACTTGATGTAGCAGATACTTACATACTGTTTTGACTGAGTGAAGAGGGTTACTGCGCTCCTGCGCCGTACCCTGTTCAATAACTAGGTTGGAACCAGCCCTTTTTTACCCTTTCACCCACGTTTTCAGGAACGTACCAATCACGAAAATCCCTGGCGCTGAAATTGATGCCAGGCACACTCACACAGAAATGACACATTTCCTATAATACAAGTCAGCGTTCATGTTGGACTTCGATGGTGCAATCTTCTTAAGGTCGAAGCCTTTAGGACAAGGCGAGGTTCAGCGACAGCAGGACGCCTGGATTCTGATGGTACTCCTGGCGTCGGGCACTCGTTGAACAGCGGCGTTTTTGACATGCCGAAAAGAGTTCCCATGATGCGTTTAGATGACAGCCGAAGATGACAGGATCACTTAGCTTGTCACCGAAAGCAATACACGCGCGACGCCTTTGTCACCCACTCCATGGAATGTTCTCCGTAAATGTGGCTTGCCTCACCCGGGGACGCTTGAGTTACTGGTGAGGCCGCTGAAAGCTGCTTGCGTCCAGTACCAGCGTCAGTCGCCGCCTCGTCCTTTCGTAATAAGAGCCGGATCGCTGGGGGGGGGTGCGGGGGGGTGCGGCGGAACTGGACTGCCCGAAGAATTCGGTTATTGAACCAAATTATATGGCAGATGGTCTTCGAAATACCGTGCTGCCGGTCGTAACAGTGCGTATAACACGAATATTTTAATCTATAATAATTAAGCACGGAAGACAGCTCCTTCACAGTTATTATTTGGGAATGAAGGTTGCATGATTTTTACTCTTACCTATACTATACAAATAGGTACGAAAAAATACAAGGAAAGTGAGATAGCCGTAATTTGTTCACGCAAATTGGTTCCAGTCTCAAACTATATCTTATGCACAAGCTAATCGACAGATTTCGCATTCCTTTTGCGGCTCGGTATTAACAATACAAAATCTTCACTGATCAGCTTCATTATCTATGCCAGTTTTAGGAAGCAACAAGAACAGATGTTTATAAAAATATTGTTTAAATTACTTAATCAAGTCGATTGAATTTTGTCTTTAAAAAACAAGATAATATACAAAAAGGTTTGCAAACTATTCCAATTAAACTTTAAAATGTTTTTTAAGATATTTCAATTGTATGTTTATCTCTACTAAGAGCTAGTAAACAATATTTTGTAGCAATGCGTCGCCTGTAATGACGAAAGGGACATTAAACTGCAAAAATTATTCATACCTAAATTGAGCTTAAGGAAGATATTTATTCATTATTACGTCATTTCCTCCACAAGGAAGGACTAAAACTGTTGCAAAATGTTCGTGCAATCGTTTGGGTGCCCCATTACCACAACTTTATTAAAGACATTAGAAGACGCCCTTATAACGTGAAGGCGAGGCCACGATATGTACTTGTCCATGTCTCTTATTACCACCGCAAGGTAGTAATATTTGCTTTCTTTATACTCAGAGAAAAAGCGCGTTCTTTGTCAAAGAAATGGGATCGGTACTAGGAGAAGGTAGGCGGTAAATAAACAAATATTGCCCAATATTTTTTTCTGCTTACCGCGGCACTGTGTTGGTGCCCTTTTTTTCTTGTCTAGAGTTTTATTTCCTCTGCTACTAAGCATAATGTAGGAACCCCCCAATCTTTCGTTTTAGAAACGATTGATTGATTGATTGATTGATTGATTGATTGATTGATTGATTGAATCATTGAATGATTGTTTGATTGATTGATTGATTGATTGATTGATTGATGATGATTGATTGATTGATTGATTGATGATATGATTGATTGATTGATTGATTGGATTGATTGATTGATTGATTGATTGATTTAGCACTCCGACGCTACATAGGCGATGAGGCACGCCGTAGTGAGTGCTCAGGATTAATTTTGACCACCTAGGGATTTTTTAACGTGCACAGAAATGTCGTTCAAAGGGGCGTTTTTGCTTCGCGCCATACCAGAAAAGCGGCTCCCGCGGCAAGGAATGAAACCAGCGACATCGTGCCACAGAGCGCAAAGCCTTTGCAACTGAGCCACAGCGGCGGGTCGTTTTAGAAACAGTAGCGGTCACACTAGTGCCTAGAACAGCAATAAGAGCGCCACGCGTTGGCCTGTGTCTTCCGTATATTCTTCATCTAAATCCTAGTTTGCGAAACCGTGTTAGGCTCGATAGATAATCCATGTAAATATTTGAGAAACGGTTTCCCTTTAATACCGGACACGCATAATGGCGATGTGGTAGCTTTGTTGCTATATATGTCGCACATTATATTGGCATTCGCTACGTTCTGCGACTACTTTTCTCGCTGCGCCATGCGCTTTTTGATGATATGGAGCAATTTCGTCGGAATGTCTTAGCACTAAACAAGCTCCTTGTGAGAAATATCGCTTTATTACTGCCTCCTATTCAGCCGTATTATAAGATTACGATAACTATCATGATGCGGTCGTTGGATTGAGGCGGCATTGTTCTCATCAGAATATATCTGGAAATGCACACGTGGCGGTTCGTTATTCATTTATGTATATGAATTGTAGGTAACATTGAAACAAAGGACTTCAAATGGGAAGTCTGCCTGTTTCTCAATTCTCTGCTCCGTATCTCTATGTCCAGCAGACCACAATTACGATTTACTTTGCCCCGAGAGCAAAGAAACTCTGAACGGTGACTGAAATGTTGGTTCACTGGTACTGAATAAGGGGGAACAGCGTATCAAGAAGATCAAGCTGCTGAGAGTAAATTGACACATTGAAATCGGCTATAGTTTGAGTAATATATTTTCCAGACTCTGACTACGACTTCTGACGTGGTACGTATTAGGTTTATTACGCGGAACCTCCAGCGAGTATTAACTGCTTTCTTATCTCGTTAAAATGACTCTACGTGTTGGTAGGTTTACGGTTGCAGCGATCTGGTATTCTCCGGGAAAGCTTAGTTCAAGAACCAAGCAGAAATCGTACCGTACTGTTGCGAAAAGCCGGTCGTTAGGTTAGAATGACTTATGCATTTTAACAATTTATAACACACTCTAAGCAATATAGCCAGAAATGAAGCTTTTAACTTGCGATGTGCCATAGAAACTCCTTACCAAAAAGATTTACTCCGTAAGTAGGGTGAAAAATGGGGCAAAATCCGATTTTATTCTAGTAGCCAGGTATGACGAGTAAAAAAAGTAATTAGACGATTTAACTCACCTTTCTTAATGAAGATCGTGCCTGGGTTTGCTCCCACGCGACCAAAAAACTCTACAGACGTGGGTATCTTGTGAAGCGGACGAGCCCATGTTAGCCTTTGTTTCTTTACCGTATATCAGCAAACAATGTATCAGCACTTCAACTTTACTTAATGCTAATGAAAACGAATGAGAAGAGCGCGGCGGTTGCATGCAGCTACTATATTGATACCGTACGTAAACGCGAATAGATGCTTCAGCAAGCGCGATCACTGAAAGATAGCGTGGCCTAGTCGTTAAGATCTGTTCATTTTGGTGATAGCGTTGCGAGACTGATCTCAGAAAGAGACCATTTTTGCAATTGAAACAGTTGCATGTCCATCTGCTCCGCTTCCTTGCGCGCATATGGACGGTTTAAATTATACTACAAGCGCACCAACGCAACCAATCGCGATACTCAAGTTGCCCTACATGCACTACTGTGAAGCCTGGATGTAAACCATGTGAAAAATGGATGCCGGTGCAAACAACGAATAGCATTGAGCTACTAAGGGCTCCTGGAGGTCCAAGTCTTACCTTGGCCTGTCGTTTTTTTTTCTTGTTTGAGAAGAACGAAGTACCGTGAATTGGTAGAAACATTTTCATGTGCTCCTGTCACACGAAGAACAGACCTTACCGCATTTGGATACAGCGACAGCTGTGGACAGGTGGGTGTATGAGTCGTATGACATCAATCGTTGCGTTTGTCCATCGTTTTGAATGGGCTATCGCGAAGTTCCCATGCCGGACGCCGCAAGTACACGCATAGGCAAATAAAAAGGGCACGCTGTCATTTTATTTTCACTTGTTTTTGGGTATGCATCCCATTCTTTGTTGGATGGTTCGTAAAAAGAATTCGAGACAAGATCGTTTGTTGCACGAGGCGTCGCTTTCAAAGCAACCGGGTGGTTACTTCGTGCTATTGAAAATTAGCGCAGTCGGAGGGAAGCGGGAAGGAAGGTAGAGGAGACAGCAGGAGGAGAGGCTGCCTGATATAGCAAAGAAAGACTTTCATGGCAGACGAGAAAATGACGCAACCCGCTTGCGTTTCTTCACACTTCTGGCCCGAGCCGCAAACGAGTATGTATGGCTACGAGTCTATAGAACGATTAAACGCAAAATGGAGTGTACCACTGGCGACAACGTGGTTCGAACCCAATATTTGTAGTCACTTTTCGTCTGGTAAGCAGGGTCGGCAAACGAATCGGGTCCTGTCAGTTTCCATCTAGGGCCACGTTATTCAAAACAAAAAAAATTGTCGTGACCTAATATGGAAGGCAACCGAGTTTGCGTCAGCATATGACCACTGTCTGCGGGCTATAAAAAGAAAGTCATATTTAGAAATGCACGCCCTCGGTTTTTGGTAGTTACTCTACGCCGTAATAACGAGTAAGATCATACACAATAAGAATGTGAATCATTTGATGCTCGATTGGCACAGAGCCCCGAAGCTACAAAAATGCGGTACTTGGTTTTCGCGGCGGATAGTCATACATTCACGTTACCTTTACTTAAGGCAGGTATGCACTGCCCTGCAGTATTGAGAAAGTTGCAAAAATAATGTTTGATATCAGCTGTTGTTTACTGCAGTCATAAGTAATTTTGGTGCCCATAAGCGATGTTAGCTAGCAACAGTTGTAGTAGCGGTTTCTGCTACGAATACGTCATGCTACAATCATGCTTGTCAGCAGGGTGACACAGAATAATAAGGAGTCGGATTGCGGATTACTGTATTCAAGTATATCACTACCGCGAGAGAAAACGTTTTCTGACCAGGTGAAAGCACTTTCTGGATATGGAGCTGTGTTAAGACAGAGGATCGTACTTGACGAATCAGCCTAGCCTTTTATAAATAGCCTTGCATGTAACGCCATAAGGAAAACGCGTGGAGTATCTCCTAGCCTAATTGAAAACATTGCGTTCCTGTCCGGCATAAATTCAATATTTTTTGAGGCTATTTTTTTTCTGTGATCCTGATCATGATACAGAGTTGACTGGTTCCATAGATCTTGAGGCAGGGCCGGCGCTTATGTACAAAAAAACTGCAACTGGCCAGCAAGATGGTCTTACCTGCAGCAGTGAGTGTATTGCCCCTATTAGAACATGTATCTGCAATTGAAAAGCAGGAAACCATCAAGATGACCTTTTCATCAGTTTTTTCGTTAAGCTCTATAATACCTGTGGAGAGACGACACTGGTTTAACCAATGAGAATTTGGACATCACATTTTCTACAAGAAAAATGTATGGAGCGCTACATCCGGTTTTTATGCTAAGCGGCGTCTGATATGTTATTATACAACTGTAACTCAGTAAACCGTACATTTGTATTCAAGACACTTCAGCTTACTAGTTGTAAGCCTTGAGTTTCCAATAGTTGTGCTGCTTACTATTGGCTTTTTATGACATGCAGAGCGAAACCACATCGTAATTAGATGGGCCCTCTAGCTGAGTTCCGTTTTCTCTGGCACTATTTTTTTTCGGTTCGTTTCCCCTATAAAACGTATTATACAAATGTGTCTAAGATGTTCGTACTTTGAGGAGATATCAAACGACAACTTAGGCTTGCTAGAGGGCTCTAATGCCAAAAAGAACTTTGGGCACCACAGTTCATTCCTTTCCGCTGGAAGGTCAGGGGCAGCGGAGCATAACCGGCGTCAAACATGAGTATTTTTAGCTTCGTTTGTGTCTCATAAGTCAGCATGATTAAAATTTTGGTTTAGCCTTATGATGTATATCTGCATCGACGGTTCCTACTGTGGCCTGTTTAAAAACATAACTGGCAATAAAATCTATTTTAGAGACGACATGACTAATTAACTGACTTTTTATGAAGCTGAGGAACGATGATAGGGCAGAGGCAGTTCAAGGCTTTTGCGTCGTTCATGGTTGCCGCTCACTTCAATAGGTGCCAGCCGGCACTTAGATCAAGAAACAGCAAGCCAGCAAAGTCATGCCACTACCTAAGTGTTTTTAGAGTCAAAAACAGCAAAATGTGAACGTGCTCTTAGACAGCCTCATGAAACCTCGAACATGATCAACGCACGTTTGTCCCAACAAAGCCTGGCCTGACCTGCAAGGTCAAAATATGCATGAATCGCGGTATATTATAAGAGCATTATAATACGCTGCACTTTTATTTGCAGGAAACGTGAAACAAAATCGCAGAATAAACTGTTTTCCAGGCAGAGTAAGGGGCTCCACATTTACCTTCGTACCTGGTTTTGTCTTGCCAAAGAAAATGTTTTACCGTGTCTGCGAACTTGCGATAACTAGCCATAATTTACCTATGTGGTGTCAGTAAGTGCTGATTTATAAATTACGTAGAAAAATGTAGCTGATGTGTATGGTGCGACAGATACTGCGTGTTGGTATGTGAGTGTAAACAGTTCCCTTTGTTAAGTATTGGTCACCGACAGAGTTGCGAAATAGCCACCGAGAGCGCTGTTCATCACTCTTCTACTATAACTGTTATAAAAACAGCACTATTTTTATATTAACCACAACAAAATATCAGTATGTAAGTATGTGTTCGACAGTGGGAAGTAGTTGCTTCAACTACCCCTGCACTGAAAGCTATTGTCATGCGGTCTGTCCGTCCACCCGTCGAAATAATCCGGTTGCGAGCAGACGCCTGTAAAAAATTTCATCATTTTCGTTAACATACAAAAAAAAGTTATTCTTGCATGTATGCACTTCACACAAGAGATAAAGATAGAAAACGGTAGGCAGTCGGGATAAATTGATAATTGAGAGGTGAATAACTGTGGGAACGTACACGTTACAAGTGAAGCGCATAGCGTATGACGAGTTAACGTAAAACAAGATGGTGGGTTTTCTAGACAGAATTCATTGGCATCGTCACCATTTTTCTTTTACGCACGCAAACCATGATTGTTACTTAGAACAGGTTGTTCCCGGTAAGGCGCGCGGGTTCACAACGATATTCATCTTCGTAAAATATACAGGTAATCGGGCATAGCGTGGCCAGACGTTTTGAAAAGAAAACGTTCCTATAAAAAATCCTTGTATCAATGATACAACGTAAAAACCCGAAATAAATAAAGAAGTTCAGTTCCTGTAGCTTCAAAACTAATAGAACCCAAAGGCTGCCAGTTACAGCCATTTTGAGAAACAAAAACAGCTTCAAGTTGGTGTTAGACGAACACTTGACATACAAACAGTTTAAATTGCTTACACCCAAAAGAGATCCATGCTAGGGAAACAAGGATACAAAACCATTCGCTTCAGGAATGCAGCACTATAAAGAACAGCGTTGGTGTTGTGTCAGAACGGATACTGTAGCGCCATAACACAATTCTAAGACCGAAATCAATTGTTACAACGCAAATTAACAAGGACACGGTTTGGAAAACTAGCATAAATAATTACCCTTTTGTTCAAAACCTCAATAAACCGAGTAGACCAATGTCGCCGACACTGTTCTTCACCAAAAATTGCTAACGGGCCTTCCAGAAAGCTCACGAGGTGTTGTCTGAAAAAGGACGGCAAGGGCCACTGCGTACGCAAACGTGGAGCCGCAAACGTGGAGCCGCACGGTGTATGATGCGCCAAACGCAACGCGCAACAGTGCAGCTCGAGAAAGTGTGTGCCGTGAATTCTGGTCGACTGGAGTTGGAACAGGAAATGTTCTGTGTTACTCCCCAGAGAAATAATGGGTCTTTTTTTGAAAGAGTCCGCCACGCTTTTTGTCACTGGATGTTTTTGGCGTCCTCTGGCAGCCTACCTGAAGTCAGCCGTAACCAGGGGATAACTGGTGGGTCCACACGCCTACCCGACCTCGCAGTAACTATTTTTTCACACAGCCTAGCAGGTTCTTCGTTCACAAAATCCAGATCACATTCAGTGCACTAATTTCCCGAGCTAAAGTAATGACAGCCTTGAAGAGTCTTGACGGGATAGCTGCACTGGGGTCTAGGTTTCTGGCCATAGTTGGACAAAGAACCCGTCTAGAAGGACCGAGAAAGTAGAGGATCAAAGGTCTGCCCGGAGATTCTAAGTCACTGAGAAGTGAAGAGACTAAGGGCCAACAACTGGCTCATGAGGTCGATGCAAGGGAGACCATAGTTCCCAGAGCGGAGTGGGAATCTGGGGGCATCTCTCGGTAAACGCTCCGTGCTTCCCTCAAAAATAAACAAATAGCGTCGCGGGACACTTTATGCCTAAAAGCATTGGGAGGCAGCAGAATACTGCAGACAAAAAAGAATTTAGCAAGAAAAACACATTTAATCAGATACGATTTCTCCGAAAAAGAGAAGTTGAAAGACCTACCTAGGGCAACATTCTTTTGAATGCAATCAAAAACTCGGGCCACATGTTTGGAGAAACACCTTCTTCATTGAATGTGACGCCAATAATCTTCAGGTCTCGAACTATTTTTAAGTTATGATTGGGGGTGAGTGTAGCGTTTCCCAGAGGGAGGACAGCACTTTTTGTGACATTTAACTCGGAATCTGAAAGTTGAGCATAAGACTCGAAGTCCCTTAAAAAAGCCGTGGTGCTATCAGTGTGGCGGATAAAAGTAGGGAGGTCGTCTGCGTATGCAGACACTTTAACCTAGCCTTGTACGGGCAAGGGGAGACCCCAAAATTTGGGGTTGTCAACTGGTATTCTTATGAAGGGGTCTATTCCTAAGACAAAAACAAGCGGCGAAGGGGCATCCTTGTCTGACACCTGTATGAATTATAATTTCACCATGCCCCACACCATTAATGACCACGTCACTGGATAGATTATCATGTAATTCTCGGATAAGCTGAACAATTAGGAGGGAAACCCAAATGCCTGAAATCTGGCAAGGAGGTATGAATGGTTGACCATATTAAATGCCTATTTTTGGTCTAAAGAGACACACAGACCGGCAATACCAATTTTGTGCTTATAGGCTAGTAGGTCTCGTTGATGATGATGATGGTTGGATGTTTATGGCGCAAGGCCAACTGGGGCAAAGAGCACCAAAACAATAGTCATATATCAGGGGTGAAACCTTAAAAACTAAGTAAAGTCAGCAAAAACAAAAGTGAAATTACAAAACGACAATGAGAATGGCTGGTGTATAGGGCCAGATTTCATGATGCGTGATAGGAAATGAGGTTTAAACATTTGACGTCTAACAAATACTCAAACACACGTTTCACAGAAACAATGGCATCGTCACCTAGAAAAAACGATGGATGTAGGGGAATATGTTGTCTGTAGGGTTCTCTGAAGTGTTTGTGTCGTGTTGTGTGAAGTGCCTTGAATGTGATTAGTATGTGCACTACGGATAGAGCCTCTCCGCACCTGCTGCACTGGGGTCTAGAAGATCCCGTCAGCAGATACGAGTGCGTCGCATGGGTGTGCCCTATCCGTAGCCTACCCAAGGCGACTTCCGTGTGTCTGTTGTGTGAGTCAGCTGTGTACCGTCCCAAGTGTGGCTTTATTACATGTAGTTTGTTGTCTGTCTGTTCGTCCCAGTGTGTTTGCCATGTTCTGTGCAGGTGTTGTCTCATGTGTGGCTTCAGGTCTGTGTAAGGTAGTGTTGTTATGTCTACTGTGTTTCGGAGTGCAGCATTGGCGACCATTTCATCCGCCAGTTCATTTCCGCCGATGCCAGAGTGGCCTGGCACCCAACACACAGTCACCTCAAGGTTTGAAGAATATGCCAGCACAATTGATTTCAAGACAAGGTTAACTACATGGTTTTTCGAGGACTCTCCGGATGACAATGTACGGACGACACTCAACGAATCTGTATAGATGATGGATTAGGAATATGATGTTCAACTATGTGACTTACAACAAGAAAAATGCCATATGCTTCTGCCGTAAAAATACTTGTCTTTACATTCATTGTTCTATATGCTTCAAAATTCGGCCCATGCGCCGCACAAGACACTGCAGTGAACGTTTTCGATGCATCGCTGAAAAACTCTGCAGCCTTGTATTTATTCTGCACATACATGAAATGCTGCAAATCCCACTTTTTGGTGTCCTGTTCTTATTGTATTTTAAGAAAGACAAGTCACATGCAACAGGACGAAGATGCCATGGTGCTACAAGATCAGTGATAGATGACTTGAATGTGTCTACAAAGGAGACCTCATGAATAGTGACCTCGTCCCTTACTCTGAGCGAGAAGGGAACAGGAATAGATGGGCGATTTAAAAAGAGTTTTAATGTGGATGTATCATTAAAAACCGGTTTAAAAGGATGGTTGTCCATTGATGAAATTTTAGAGGCATATAACAAATCAACATAGGTTCGCTGGTGTGATAAGCACCATTTGTCACACTCTGCATAAAGACTCTGTACAGGGCTCGTACGGAATGCGCCACAAGAGAGGCGAAGCCCCAAGTGAAGCACTGGGTCGAGCATTTTAAGTGCTGTTTCAGTGGCTGACCCATACACAACACTCCCATAGTCCAATCTAGACCCCACTAGGCTCGTGAAAATACGTAATAGGAGTTGCTTATCCGTTCCATACGACTGGTGGGACAAGATTTTAAGAATGTTGAGAGCCTTTAGACATTTATGTTTCAATTGTTTAATGTGAGGGATGAACGTAAGCCTTTCATCCAACACCACACCTAAAAACTTGTGTTCCTTCCTCACAGGAATCGATACGCCATTAAGCATAATGTCTGGGTCCGAATGGATCCCACACCTCCTGGGTTAAGTTTAAAACCGTTCTTGTCTGCCCAGCTGGCAAAGTTTTTTGACACCGAGCTGGACTTGACGCTCACAGATGGACATATTACATGATTTAAAAGATACCTGGATGTCGTCTACATACATTGAATAAGAAATTGTAGGTGGCAATGCCTTCCCAAGGGAGTTCATCTTAACTATGAACAGAGTGCAGCTTAGCACTCCACCTTGCGGAACGCCGTTTTCTTGCACATGAACTCTTGAGAGTGCGCTACCTACTCTCACGCGAAACGTTCTTTCGGACAAATAACTAGCAAGGGTGTTGAGCATATGGCCCGAAACACCGAAAGACTTTAGGTCACTGAGGATCCCGTAACGCCAAGCGGTGTCATAGGCCTTCTCAAGGTCAAAAAACACCGTTGTGCAAAACTGTTTGTGAATGAAGGCGTCCTTTATATAGGACTCGAGCGCGACGAGTTGGTCGTTGGTGGACCGCCCCGCCCTGAAGCCTGCCTGGCAGCTCTCGAGAAGACCATTGTACTCAAGAAAGTACACGAGTCTCCTGTTTATCATCTTCTCGAGGAGCTTGCACAGGCAGCTTGTGAGGGCGATGGGCCGATAGCTAGCGGGAGAGGAAGGGTCCTTTCCTTCCTTCAGGAAAGCCACTACTATGGCTTCTCTCCAAGAGCGAGGAATGTGCCCCGAAAGCCATATGTTGTTGTATAGATGTAGGAGTGTTTCAAGAGTGTCTGGGTGTAGGTGTTGTATTCTGGTGTATGTGATTTTGTCTGCACCTGGAGCTGAAGGCTTACATGTGCTCAGAGCAAGCTTCAGCTCATGAATTGAAAAACGACAATTGTAAGAAGTGTGCGACTTGTTGTTATCACGCAGGGACTTCTTTTCTACAGATGTTTTGTGTTTCATGAAAGTGTTTTGTGTAGTGTGCTGAACTGGACACGTGTTCGAAGTGTTGTGCGAGCGTGTTAGCCTGGTCTTCCAGTGTGTCCCCTGTTGTACTAACCAGGGGCAGGCTGTGTGTCTGTTGTCCTTTTAGGTTTCGTGTTCGTGTCCAGACTTTGTGTGTGTCAGTGTATGAGTTGATGGAAGTGAGGAAGGTGCGCCAACTCTCCCTTTTCGCCTCACGACGCACTCGCTTCCCAAGAGCCTTTGCCCGTTTAAAAGAAATGAGGTCATCTGACGTGGGGTACCGGCGAAGGACACCCCACGCCTTGTTCTGGGCCTCTCGCGCCCGCCTGCAGTACTCGTTCCACCAGGGCCTCCTTGGGCTGCGGGACCCACTGGAGGCCTGGGGAATGGACTTTTCGGCGGCGTCGAGGATGTGCGCCGTGACGAGTTGGGCGGCTTCCTTCACGTGTAGGTGTCCTATGGATGTGTGGTGTAGTTTGGATGTCTCTGTAAATGTATTCCAGTTAGCTCTTGCTTCATTGAACCTGTTTGGGAAGATGGACTGCATGGGCCTTTACCTATATACGTTAGTGAGGTGGGGAAGTGGTCACTACCGTATGGGTCAGTGCCCACACCCCACTCAAGAAGAGAAAGATAACTGCGGAGCCAATAGCCAAGTCAAGATATGAGTATGTGTTGTGTCCTATGGTATGGTATGTAGGCTGTTTATTGTTGAAAAGGCATGCTCCGGAGGATGTAAGAAACTTCTCTATCAGGCGACCTCGGGCATCCATTCTAGAGGAGCCCCAAAGGAGTTGTGCGCATTAAGGTCGCCTGTTATGATGTATGGTTCGGGCAGCTGGTCGACCAGCGCCTCGAATCAGAGCTCAGAAGTGCAAAATCAGGAGAGATGTAAATGGAGCATACCGTTATTAACCTATTAAATATTATCGTACGGATTGCTACAGCCTCAAGGACAGTGTTCAGAGTGACAGGGTGGCAGGCTAAGGATTTCCGGGCGACAATTGCCACACCTCCTGAAGAGTGTGTGCAGCCAACCCTGTCCTTTCTGAATACCATGTACCTATTTAAGAAATTTGTTTGTTTAGACTGGAGGTGGGTTTCCTGGAGACACATGATACTTGGCTGACTGGTATGCAGAATCTCATACACATCGTCAAGATTTTAAGGAGGCCTCTGCAGTTCCATTGGATGATGTTTTCTGTTCCCATTATTTAAGTTTAAGACTAACTGGAGTGTGTGTGTGGTGTGTGTGTTTGTTCATGTGTCGTCTTTCGGGGCTGTTATTCTAGGATTTTTAGGCTTTTCTGTCTGCTTGGACATCGGAGGCCGCTCCTTGCGCTGCGTAGCAGGCAGGAACGGCGTGACATCCATCTCCTCGTCGGATGCCAGAAGGGTGCCCGGCGGACCAGGCCCCCCGGACTTTGCCCCTTTCGGGAGCCCTTCGTTTGAGCCGCCACCGCCGAGGGCGTCCGGGGCACCAGAGGTGGCACGGGAGGGGCAGTGGCGGCGGGAGCCGATGCGGGGCCCCCGGTGTCCATCCGGTCGGCAACCTCCAACGCACTGGAGGACGGGGAGGCAGAGGCGGGAGCGGCACCGGTCCCCACAGAAGAGGTTGTCACCACAACCGCTGCTGCCTCAGCAAACGGCGTGGCAACTGATTGGGCTGCCTGAGGCACCCCAGTGGGGGGGGGGCGCAGAAGGGACCAGGTCAGACTCGCTGAACTGGGTCCCTGTGGACACCAGACGCCGCTCCGCCCCCCGGCGAGCCGCGTCGGCGTACCTCCCCAGGGGAAAGAGGCGAACCTCTTCCGCGCCTCTGGGAAGGTGATGTTCTCTGTTACTTTGACATTGACATTTTTTTTCTTGTTGGAATTTCTCACATTTGCGGGAGTACGCCGCGTGCGATCCCCCGCAGTTAACACAAGTGAAGGTGGTGGAGTTGCAGTTATCTGTCGGGTGGTCCTGTGCGGCGCATTTGGCACAGGTCGTTTTGCCGCGGCATGAGTTGGTACCGTGCCCGAACCGCTGGCATTTGAAGCAGCGGCGCGGGTTTGGTATGTACGGTCGGACTGGACATCGTATGAAGCCTGCATTGACCGACTCGGGGAGCGTTGAGCAGTCAAATGTCAAGATCAAGTGTTTCGTACGAATTTCGGTGTCATTTCGACGCATGATTATCCTTCGCACTGCCGTCACACCCTGATCTCGAAGGCCATCGAGGAGATCTTTCTCTGTTTCGTTCATCAGGTCAGGATCGGAGATGACGCCCTGGGAACTGTTCAGCGTGCGGTGGGGTGTGATCTTTATGTTTTCTTGATGTTGTTTTGTACCCCATGCTGGTTCTACTATGCGGGTTTGTTTGAGGAGGTTGATAGATTGCTGCCTGTTGTTAATTTCGACCAGGATTTCCCCTGTTCTGAGTTTCTTGGCTTTGTAGGATTTCCCTACAATGCCCTCAAGGAACTTGGAGATGAGAAAAACAGACTGTGCAGTGACGGGCTTTGACTTGTCAAGAGATTCCATTATTAGAAAGCGGGAGAAATTGTCAGGTTTTGGAAATGCCAACTCTGTCAAGGGAGGAACTAGACTTCGGTGCGGCCCCTTTTCGGGGGCCGATCACGTTTTGGGGGGGGTTTGAATTATCCATATAGCATAGGAAAAAGCAGGGAGACGGGGGTACTTTCTTCTTTGACCTTACCCTGGTAGCCAAAGAGGTCCCGGAGCTCCCTGCCTGGTAAACAGACAGGGAGCCCATCCGCCGGAGCTTGACCTGGGCTCCGACGGCCACCGTTCGTGGTTTCTAACCCTCCACCTATAAACACATCGCCACGGTTGGATCCAGCTTATGTTTGGGGGCTCGGGGTCCGCGGTATCGCCAGTACCGTCACCAAGATTGCTCAAGGTGCCCCGTGCGGGGGCTAGTAGGTCTCGAGTTAGGCTCAGTGCCGAAAAAATATTTCAGCATGGGACCCAGGCACCCTGTTGGAGTGAGAGGAAGTCCGGCCAAAGAGCTTTAATTCTGGACAAGTGAAGGGAAGTTAAAATCTCGTAGTCCGCATTAAAGGCGGGTATTGGCCCGTAACAACTCGGGAGAGAGGGGTGTTTTCCTTCTTTCAAAAGTAAGATGAGATGGCCTCTCTTAAACCAGTTTGGTAGCCGCTGATCTGCCAAGGTTGAATTTATAAGTTGCACTAAGGAAGAGCCTAATTCCGCCCAGCAACGCTTGTAGAATTCCGCTGGCAAACCGTATGGAGCAGGCGCCGATCCGGTTTCATTTCTCCTAAGATTTGGTATATCTCGGAAGAGGTAACGTCTTTCAGTATTTGGGAGTGTACACTTTCTTGAACGTGAGGTCGGGAAGTTGAAGCAGAACATGGTTGTGCTACCTAGTGTATTTCATCTCCTCGAGTGATTCTCCTGCAAAAAACTCATAATATAAAGAAATAAAAAGTCATTTTATAGTTGATGGGTCTGTAGAGACGGGCACAACTATGTTCTTCTTCAAATTTCCTCCCTAACGTTCCAGAAAGCGCACACTCCGAAATACCGAAAGAAGTTACCTTTTCCGAACTATACGACATCTTAGAAGAAATGAAAACCGAATCGGCGCCTGGTCCAGACGGTCATAATTACCGGCCTTCAGCTGTTTCACGGGCAGCGCACACAATCTACAATGTGTGGAGTTTCACGTATCACGAAATATTCTCCAACTCCAACACAAATATAGTGAAGTTCTTATACACCACATAAGCATTGCATCCTACCTTTTCAGTAGTTGAACCTATGTTTAGAAATGACGACTATATGTGTTAAACATTGTTTATGCACAAAACAAATCCGTAAATAAAACAACAAAAACAAATCTGAAAATTGTTTTTGATAATTTCAAGACATAAAAATCTTCGAAGTTTCCGAGGTATCACCATTTTATTTTACAAAAAAGATTTGGTTTTTGCACTGTGAAAACTACGTTCAAACACATTGCGTTTGTGCTGCGCAAAAAATGTTCATAGCTCGAAGTGGAAGCAGTTTATGTTGCGTTTCGTACTACAGCACTCCGTTTCCGCTGCTGGTACATCGTGCCCTGCCAGCCTGCCTGTGGTTGTCTAGCGCAAGCAACCTCTACACTCTATGTTTCTTGTAACCGTTATTCTGCATCTTCTCCCCTTCGGCTGCAGCCGCGCCCCGTTACTTACATTTTTGTAATGGAGAGGATAGCACCTTTTTTTCCCAATTAGTACGTATCAGGGAAATGCCTGAGTGGCTAGAAGCAAACACCTTAACGATCAATTTTCCGAAGTTTGTATCTTCAGTAGGCACAGAAGAAGTATCTCTCGAATTTTCGCAAAACGGTCTGGCTGTCATAACTGCTGGACTCTGGCTGTTTCACTGGCTGGGGGGGCTTTTATCACAAGTGCAAACAATGAAATAGAAGCATCGTTATGACGTGAAGGTGATGCCACCATATGGAATTCATTTAGGTCACCAATTTCCACCCTGGTTTGTGGACAAAGAGATACCCTTATTAGTAAACTAATACAATCAGCCTGTGACATGAAAAAAAAACGCAGTCAACCAGGTAGGCGCCGATAAATGACATTATTTCAAACATTTTTGTATACTCCACTTGTGTGTGCCCTATTTTCTTCTCCGGTGGTGTTTTCCTTGTTGCTAATCAGAATGGCACCAACAGCCCAATCGTTCGTTTTAAAAACATTACTGGCCACAGTCACGTTCCAGAGTAGCATTACAAAGCGCCACGCGTTGGCCTGTATCTTGCGTATATTCTTCGTTTGAGCCAATTTCAAAGACAGTGTTGTGTTAGACTCGATAGATAAATAATTTATTTCGTTGGGTAGCAGAGGTTGCATTTTAATAGGGCGCAAGTTATGTGTTTTCTCTCTCTGTCAGACCAACTTTCTCGCTGCTGCATGCGATTTGTGGCACTGTGCGAGAGTTTGGTTCGAACGTGTTAGCAAACATTAGCTTTTCCTTACAAACCTAGCTTTTATACCGTACAGACGCAGGTATCATGGGATAACGACAACAGTCGCGATGTGGTTACTCGATTGAGGATGGCTTAATCAATAGTTACAGCAGAATAATTCCCATTAAAAAAACACACATGACCTTTCGTTTACGTTATTTATTGCTAGGTCAGGTATCTAATTAAAGGGTCCTGAAATGCCTTCCGCCGATGCATGGATGTACATGTACCCAAATAAAGCAATGTATTAGCAATCTCCTCCTGCAAGAATTGTTAAAGCGATGAGTATTAGCTGAGAAATCGCAAATCAAAAACCGCGAATTATCGTCGCGCCGTATTTGCTCCTCCTTTCAACTGTTTCTCGCTGTTGGCCTCCCCTCCCATGATGCTCCGCTCTCAGCGGTGACGTACTTCCGCTATTGCGCTCCTCACAGACTGGCCGTCTGCTACGGGCCAGCTCTTTCGGCTTTTCATCTCTGTAGACACCATGGAGACAGGCTGGAAAAGCGAACGAATGACCTGGCGCATGTGTGCGGCCCTGCCTTGCCCTTTCGCGGTGTACGTAGCTGCAGTTGGTATCGACGGCGAACTCGCAGCCGCGCAGGGAGAATCGTGCGCTCGTTCCCTTGGGTGCACCGCGCATGTTTATCCAAATAGCGCGGTCTCATATGTGGCCCCGCTGGTGCCGGGTGTTATTTTGCGGTGGTTGTAATTCCTACTACCGGCAGCATGTGAAAAAAGACATTTTCAACCGGATACAGAACCCGTGCACAAAACGCGCCGGATCGGATCGCTTTATCAGCGGCGATGAACGTGAAGGCGAAGAGCAAACCAACGCTGCACTCGATCAGCGAGAACCCGTGTTCTGACAAGCTGCACCCATGTGTGGCATTCAACACTGACGGGAAAGCGTTTGTTTGCACTTGTTTGGATAGTCGTAAAATGTCCAAACACTCGGGCACTCCGCTAGCAGATCAGCCGGCGAGACATTTCGGAAAACATTTGACAGATGGCGCCGTATGCATTAGTGTGTCGCTACGCAAAACTGATGAGACGCTCTACTAAAACTCCCATCGCGGTGTCACGTAGCGGGGACGCAAAAATGTTAGCGTTTAGCGTATGCAAAGGCACAAACGCTGTACTAAAACTCTATTAGCAGCAAAATAGCGTGCGTATGTGAAACCGCTTGCGTTTACAAAGCTGCACGCCGAGCGCGTACGTTTAAAACTAGTGACATCGTTTAAATACACTGGGAAGCACAGTGTAACGTAGTCAGATATCAACCGTATGCTCAGGCGACAAGTAAGAGCTTGTTTTATGTGGGGCGGAGATTGCGCATAAAGGACCGTTCGCACTTGCGACGAAAGCGAGTGAGAGCGGCAGGAAATCCGTCGCTTTGTCGCGCGAAGATCGTTTTGTCGAATGGTCGGGATAAATTTTGGTTGCGCGACAGAATTCCCGTCGCTTTCGCTCGCTTTCGTCGCGCAAGCGGGAAAGGAAAGTTCTGCCGCTGCCGTCCGCTACGCAGCTCGGAGGTAACCGCGCGATCTGCTCGGGCCGGATGAACGCGCACACTCCCGCACGGCAGCG